>CAUYQV010042899.1:0-21185 GCA_963574575.1 Galagoides demidoff | reverse complement strand
AATGGTTGGGCATTGTGGCCGGTGCCTGTGGTCCCAGCTACTTGGGAGGCGGAGACAGGAGACTCGCTTGAGCCCAGGAGTTGGAGGTTGCTATGAGCTGTGATGCCATGGCACTCTACCCAGGGGGATAGCTTGAGGCTCCATCTCAAAAAAATAATAATAATTATTATTGAAATTGCAACATATTAATCATATGTGTCTTTTTGGAAACAAATGGCTACTGGTCAAAACTTCATTCAAAGAAAAAATCATCAAGGAATACTTCTTGAAAGATTTAGCATCACAGCTCCATGAAAAAGATGTAAGAAGGTGTGCCCAAAACTTTGCACATGGTCTCCACTAAAAATAGACAGTGGCAATGAATCCTTGTGGACGAGAAAACAATCAAGGACAAGATGTGGTTACAAGAAGAACAGTTCACACTAAATTTATCACTACAAGATAAGCAGTGAAAAGCTTACGAGGAAAAGGTCTCCACTACCTTTGTTCCCATGGGGGAGACCAGAACTATCTGAAGGCATGTGGGGAATACAGCAAATACATCTGTCCCAGTCACACATTGAAAGAAGAAAACATGATAACAGCACCAGCCGAGGATACACAACACATCAAAACAAGAAAATGCAATGAAAATAACAGGCAGAGTGTGATTAAAGTGTTATTAGTTACTTGTGCAAGGATTTGTAAACTACATAAGTTTTTGGCAAAATTATAGTACTATTCATTCTGGAGTCAGTGACTAATCTCCCCACTGGTGTTCCCCAATGGCCCTGGCCTGCCACTGCTAACTTCTTGCACTAACTTCTCATCTTGTGCTGCCACGATAACTACTGAAGACCCTGACAGTTTAAGGCAAAAAGAAATGAGGAAAGACAGGGGCCAATGACATCTGTTCCTCTGCTCAGGGAAGCAAAAGTTTCCCTAAAAGCTCTCCAGCAGGTTTCTCCTTTGATTTTACTAAATAAGTTAAATTTCAACATATGTCTTTTTACTGGACACGAGTTACTAATCAATGATCTGTCTCCCCTCCCATAATGAAGGCTAAGTAAATGAGTCTTAACTTTAGCTTCTTTTTGTTGCAGTATGTCTAGGAAAAATGTGCACAGGAGAAAGGGGTTAAGAATTGTGTTCATTTGCTAAGGCTGCTGTAACAAAGTACCACAGACTGAGTGGTTTAAACCACAGAAATTCATTGTCTCATAGTTCTGGAGGGTCAAAGTCCAAAATCCAGAGTCAGCAGGTTCCTTCTGGGGGTTATGAGGGAAGGCTGTGTTCCAGGGTTCTCTCTGGGAACACAGCCATCTTTGTACATTTTCCCTCTCTGCTTATCACTGTGTCCAAATTTGCCCTTTCCATGAAGACACTTGTCAAATAGATGAGGGCCCTCCCTAATGACCTTTTAAGTGTATTACCTCTGCAAAGAACCTTATCACCAAATGAGGTCATGTCATGCAGTACCAGGGGTTAGGACTTCAACATAGGAAATTTGTGAGGACACAGTTCTATCCATAATAGGAAGAGTTGGTGTGGGTTGTGTGGGGCTCATTACAGCAGTCTCCCTCCACATTCTCAGAGCACACACAGTGACAGATGACTTGGGACAAAGAACTGGGATGGCCACAGTCTGTGAATCCAAGCTGGATCTGCCCTCCAGGGCTCTGTCTGTGAATGATAACCTGCTCAGTCTGTTCTTACCCCTGCAGTCTCCATGGGATACCTTGGTTCAGCTGAATAAGATATTTCCCAACCATTTGAGGTTGCTCCTTTAATGATCCAAAGAACACTGAATGAGAAGAATTCAATAATTAATTATAAATGCCTCATTTGAATACTTACTGATCAAGAAAATCATGTCGAATATCCTAATGTGTCTATTATGAGTTTTGAATATTGTCCAAAAGGGAATGCTGTGGTTACTGGAGGTTGAGATAAGAAATTAAATTGGCAAATGTCTTTTGAAATACATGAAATCTCCTCCTAAAAAAAAAAAATGAACATTTTCATTCTCTCAGACAGCTGACACCAAGAGGTATAAGATTTAAATAATATGTATGTTTATATGATCACTAATTGATAAAGTTCATATCCTACATTTTACTTATTTTTAGGTGACTTATTCGATACATATAGTAAGTAAATGAAGTACTATTATCAGGAAAATCAAATCTGTCTTTTAAAATAAATTATTAAGGTGAAATTCACATAACACAAAATTAACTTTTTTAAAGTGAAAAAATTCATTGGTATTTAGTATATTCATAATGTTGCACAACCACCACCCTTATCTATTTTCAAAACATTTCCATCACTCCAAACCAAAACTCTGTATCCATTAAGTAATCTCTCCCCAAGCCAGATCCTAGCAACCACCAAATACATTCAGTCTGTATAAGTTTATCTATTTTGAATATTTCATATAAATGATATCACACAATATGTGACCTTTGATATCTGGTTTCCTTTGCTTAGCATAATGTTTTTAAAATTCATCCATGAATGGCATTTGGGCTATTTTTACTTCTTTGCTACCATGAGAATTGCTGCTGCTAAAAAGTATGTGTCTATGTATGTGCTTGTTTGAGTACCTGTTTTCAACTCTTTTTAGTATACCTGATAGTAGGTTATATTATAACTCCTAAGAGTAGGTCAGATTACAATTCCTTGTTTAACTTTTTAAAGAATTACCCAACTGTTCTCCACAGTGGCTGAACCCCTTTACGAATTCTGACAATTAAGTTGTAAACTCATTCTAGAAAAAGTGCTACATACCTCATTGATGAATATCACAAGGGTCACCTTCAACACACTGACATCAGTGCCTAGTCCACACTTCAAAGCTATTTTGGAACTCTTTTTTCTGAAATAGCCATCAGAACTATTGTTATATTACCCTTGATGTGCTGAATGTAATCAAAATGTCTTCCTTCCCATGTTTACTTTATCTTCAGGTAAAGAAAATAGTCACTAGAGGCCAGATCAGGTGAGTAGAAAGGGTGTTCCAATACACTTATTTGTTTACTGGCTAAAAAAAAATTCTCCCATTCTGATCATGCAAGAGCCATGAGTTGTTGGCCAAGATTTCTAGGTAAGATGTTCCTATTTCTCTATCAATGTTTAGTTGGTCTAAACATCTGGCTGTGTTTCTTACAGTCAGTTAATGATTTTGACATGCAATTCAATGACTTTTTGCAACATTTTCATCAGTTCTGCTTGTTACTGGCTGCCCTGACCTCTCTTCATCAGTGATGCTTTCTCTCCCCTCAGAAAAATGTTTAGTCTATTTCTATACTACTTTTTTTTCTTCATGGAATTATTCCCCTAAACTTGGACTAAGTAGTCCCTGGTTTTACATCCGCTCATGCCAACTTCAATGAGAAATTTACAAATGTTTATTCATTGTTCTAATACAAGCTCTGACACTCTCATCAGGGCACACAAAAACACACAACCCTAATAAATTCTGCTCAGCAAGATACTGCCACACATCAACACAAAGGCAATTGTGAGACACTGATATACCAAGGTCATCATAAAACCTTACTGAGTTGTTTATACAGTGCTGTCAACATAAGCACATGTTGACAGAAGTTAAATGTCAGACCTCATACATTCTCACAAACAATGTATAAGGGCTCCAATTTACTCACATCTCTATCAATGATTGTGATTGCCTGTTTTTATTGTTGCAGTTGTTACAGCCCTTTAGGAGGTAAGAACTGGTACCTCGCTGTGGTTTAGATTTGCCTCTTGCTGATGACTAATGATGTTGAGCATGCTTTCATGCGCTTTTTGGCCATTTATATACCTTCTTTGGAGAAATGTTTATCTTTTCATTATTTTTTTTCTTTTCATTATTTTTTAATTGGGCTGTCTTTTTGTTGTTGAATTACAAAGATTGTTTCTATATTCTGGATACTAGGCCTTTAGGAGATATATGATTTGAAAATATTTTCTCTCATTGCACAGGCTGCATTTTCACTCTTCATGTAATGTCCTTTGATACACAAAAGTTTTAAAATTTGATGAAGTCTAATTTATCTATATTTTGTTGTTGTTTCTCATGCTTTGGTGCATTAGTATTTTTTTAAAATACACATACAACACACATATAAATGGCAAGCAGACAGTTATTCCACATCCATGTGATAATTTTTTTGAGTATTAAAGAATACATATTTATGAAAGTATAATCAGTTTTTTATTTTGCTTGTATGAACATGTTCATTAACTGAAAAACATTTTTACCATTGTTATCTTAATCACATACTTTTCATCCCCAACAAATAGACAGAGAATATATATTATCTTTCTCTGAGGTATATATCATGAAGTGTAAGATTCACTATTTATTCAACCATCAAATATTTTGAGTACCAAGAGTATTGTAGGTATAGTTCTAGACAATCGAGACTCCTAATTAAAAAACAACTTCCAATTCTAATTGAGATTGAATTCTAGTAAATAAATGTAATTAAATGAAATACATGTAAATAAAGTTACAGTACATACTGTGTAAACAAAAAAGCAGACTAATGACTATGCAGGTGAACTATTTTTATAAGGGTGATCATGAAACACCTACTGAAAATATCAAGATTGAACTTAAATGTGAAATACAATTGGGGAACCTAGAAGAGAATCATTCTAGGTGGGTGAAATCACAAATGTAAGCATCTTGAACTGTAAACGAACATTGAGTTTTCCAGTGATAGAAAAAGGGCCCCTGTGGCTCAGGAGAATATGATGGGTATCTTGGAGCAAGGTAAGAGTAGACATGGTATGGAGAAATCAAATGTCTGTCATTGGTCACTGGAGTTACTCAATAACCATAACATGGGCATGACTGAGCATTAAACACTGTGATACTTGTCCAAAGCTAGGTGAAAAATTGAGGGTAGGGAACTGGATGTGACAGGAGAGATATACAATTAAAAAAAGACATCCAGCTTTATCTCTATGGAACGCAGCCTATTAAGGATTTTCCCAAAACTCAGCCAATCATAGCATATAGTAGAAAAGTCAACTAAATATGGAGGATTGAATCACAGGATCTTCTTAATCTTGTATTTTCAGTATAAGTAGAATTTATGTAGTTGTGGTAAAATATTTAAATCTAAGGGAAACAAAATCCCAGAGACAAACATAAGAAAGGCATGTTTGGGAAACAGAGCAGTGCATTGTAGATTAGAATGTATGTGGAGAAATATGTAGGAAATAAAGACAATGATATTAAGTCTGGAGCCCACATGTTTTATGGCTTTTTAATTAAAAAAGATGCAATGCTCATTCATTTCTTATTTCCCAGGCAGAATCCAATTCTGGATCTGAGGTTTGTTTGAAAACCACCAGAAAAATATCGAGGACTGGTCCCTCATTTTAATGAGCTCTCTGAGACAAGGAGGCTGGCATGGATATAAGCCAGTGGGGCACTCAGTTTCATAGACTCTACACCCACGCAGACACCTTATTTTTGAGATACTCTCCAATGAACAGAATCTTCAAATTGAGAGTATGCATTCTTATCTGTAAGGATCATAATTCAACTATTAGTCTGAGCCAAATTAAATCCATATGTTGGTAAGGCAGAATTCTGATATGGTCCCCTAGAGTCTCACTCTCTGACATGCACATTTGCATAATTCCTTTCACATATGTGTACCTTGTTGTAAATACGACAGAAGAGTCTTTCACTTGATTATGTTACATTCATGGCAAATGGAGATGGGATTTTGCCACTTCTGCAATTGTGTTGCACTATTTAAATCTCCATAGCAGCTGACTGGTGGGAGAAACCATGTCAGAGAGATGTCCTGCTGGCTCAGCCTGCTGAAAGAAGCACAGATCCATGTTGTGTATGGGGGTCATGTGGCAAGGACTTGACAGTAGAACCCAGCTGAAAGCTAGCTGGAAATTAGGGACTTCTGTCACGTTGCTACAAGGAAATGACTCCTGCGGATAAGTTGAGCAAAGTCAGAAAAGGACCCTGAACCTCAGATCAGATAGCTTCCCAGGTGGACACCTGGATTTCAGTTGTGTCACTGTGGGTCCAATGTTGGATATGGCCTCTGAGTTTCCGCAAAAGCACTGGAGTCTTCCCTCAGTATTTACATAGTGGAGAATTCCTTAACTAGCAAATATGTTCAGTACTGGGTACTATAGGCTAAATTACAGCATCCCCAAATTCTTATGCTAAAGTCCTAATTTCCAGTGTCTCAGAACATGACTGTATTTGGAGACAGTCCAAAAAAATAAGTAAAAGGGAAGTTAGAGGGTGGACATTAACCCAACTCCTCTAGCATCCTTAAAAGAAGGCATGGGGACACAGACACACACAGGGAGTGAACCATGTGAAGACATATAAATTCCTGTTGTTTAAGCCACCCAGTCAGAGGCTCTTTGTAATGGCAGCCCTGGAAAATTAATACAGTGGGCAATTAAACAAGTACCAGCTATGCTCTGCACCATTCATATTAGAGATGGAGTTTGAAGTCCCAGAAAGTTAAGTGACTTTGTCAATGCCCCATAAATCTTGCCAGAAATGAAAACACTTCACTTTTTGACTAGTGCAAGCATAAAATCTAGTCCCTAACTGGGACATTTTTGAGAGTATATTTGCAACTATTAATAATTATAGGGCTCGGTGCCTGTGTCTCAGTCAGCTAGGGCGCCAGCCACATACACCTAAGGTGGTGGGTTTGAATCCCCAGCCTGGGCCCGCCAAACAACAATGATGGCTGCAACCAAAAAATGGCCGGACGTTGTGGCGGGTGCCTGTGGTCCCAGCTACTTGGGAGGTGGAGGCAGGACACTTGCTTGAGCCCAGGAGTTGGAGGTTGGTATGAGCTGTGATGCCATGGCACTCTACCCAGGGGGATAGCTTGAAGCTCCGTCTCAAAAAAAAAAAAAAAATTATAATGGGACAAGAGGTTTGAAGTAGGTTGCACATCTAACAAAAACTACTATAGCTCCCCTGAAGAAGTGAGCAGTTCTCTGTTCAATGGATTTCCTTTTAGATCTTATATTCTAGCTACAATTGAAGATGTTTAATCAATTATTGACAGGATAAGGGATATTACCAAAACATGTATGCCTCTTTCATGAGTATCCAAAGGAGAAATTTCTAATTTTGGAATTGAGAATAATTGTACTTTTGAGAAATTAATTGGCTTGGTTCATCTTTTGGAGACTACAGAATGTAGAACTGACTTTGTTTGCTTCTTCAAGTTAGGCTACCAGAAACCCTGGCCCCAATGCACATGCTAAAACAAATGTAAAATTCAGCACAACATACATTTTTTTTTTTAGTTTCACTTTCTGTTCTTATCTTTGTTTTCTTCTATTCCTTCTACCTTTGCTTTTCTTTTTCTCTCTTGCTATGCTTCAAGTATCTTCCTAAGACATCTTCAATTTTTATCTAAAATAAAGTTATTTTATTGCTTCTTGGCCTTTTGGCTAAAATAAAGCATAGGACATCCGTTACTCACTCAACAAGATGACCTCATTTGCTTCCCTGGTCAAATTTATTTTTGCTACTCAGTGCCAGGAACAAATATACATGTATATTCTCTCATATAGATAGTACTGTTTGTGCCATAGGAGCAACTTGTAGGAGTTCAACCTTGTGTGCAGTCATACAGAGGACCCAAGGTTGGGTAAAAACGTGTAAAAATAGGGACCACCTGGGAGAATCCCATGTCAAATTTTAACATCTGCTCATGTTCCCTAGTTAAAGAGAAAGTAATTTTTTCCCAACATAAAAACTGTATGATTATATAAGTTTTTTAAAAATAAACATTTTCTAAACTGCAACAACACTATTGTCTGTAATTATAATGCACCACTTTGGTGAAATTATCCTAGATCAAAAAGAATAATTCTAATTTTGTTACATTGTCCCCTATGTATGATTGCTAAATATAGAATTTCATATTGGTCTAATCCAAATGTACAACTGTTGAAACACGGTAAAATGAGAGCAATTCATTGGCATGATTTCAGAAGAGAGTTCTTGCTGTGTTATTCTTTCCATGTACCTTTTTTCTAGATACTTAATTGTAACACACCTGCATTATTTCTGAGGGATATTTAGAACAGGATGTTCTAATACATACGGATCTGAACTGGGACTAAATGTGGCTACCTTAGATGATAATCCCTACTTTCTACTTCAGAGAGAAAAAGAAAGAGAAATAAATTTTGCTATAACCCTGTCTCCATTCAGCAATACATAGGTTTTAAGACTCTTTGCTGTTCTGTTGTTATGGAGAAAATATGTGAAGCTGTATGCTTGAATGCAAACTACACACTGGAAAAATATAAATGACAAGGATAGTACCACGGACTGACTGTGTTCCCTTAAATTCATATGAACAAGCTCTGACTCACAGTGTGACTGTATTTGGAGACAGAGCCTTTAGAGACGTAATAATGTTAAAGGAAGTGGAGAGGATGGGGCCCTAACTCAAAAGGACTGATGTCCTTATAAACGAGGAAGAGACACCAAGGATGCTTAAGGACAGAGAAAAACCACATGAGGACACAAACAGAAAGCGACCGTGTGCGAGCCAAGGAGAACGGTCTCAGGAGAAACCAAACCTGGGATGACACCTTGATCTTGAACTTCCCATCTCCAGAACTGTGAGAAATAAATTCCATTCTTTAGCTACCCAGTCTGTGGCATTTTGAGTAAGCTAAGGCAGAGAGGAGAGGGGACTGATGAACTACACATTTGTCATGTTTTCATCTAACACTATGCAAATTACATCATGTTTGAATTCTAATAGCAGATTAAAGTCTAGGCAGGTCATATGTTCTTATATCCCTTTTGTCAATCAGAACATGGAGGTAGAATTCTTTAATCTCATACAACGTAGTTGTTGACTTGGAGCCATAAAGATCAAAGAAGATTTCATTCTCCATGGATGTTCCTGGGCTTCCAGCACTTCCTCTTCCATATGTATGTACTGAAGCACACATTCAAATAATCTTGCATACGCTTTGTCCACGTGGACCAGGATAGATTTTATTTGACCCTATGTGATATTCCAGATTGTTTGGTTTCAGGTTTGTTTTTTGTTTGTTTTGTTTTGTTTTGCTTAAATGTAACATAGAAGCATTGCCACTGGAAAAATATCTTTCTTTTTTTTTTTTTGAGACAGAACCTCAAGCTGTCCCCCTGGGTAGAGTGCCGTAGCATCACAGCTCACAGCAACCTCCAACTCTTGGGCTCAAGTGAGTCTCCTGCCTCAGCCTCCCAAGTAGCTGGGACCACAGGTGCCTGCCACAACCCCTGGCTATTTTTTGGTTGCAGCCATCATTGTTGTTTGGCAGGCCAGGGCTGGATTTAAACCCGCCAGCTTAGGTGTATGTGGCTGGTGTCTTAGCCACTTGAGCCACAAGCACCAAACCTGGAAAAATATCTTATTTAACTTCTGTGCTGTTCTGATAAGATGGATTTAAAATAATGCAATCTAACTGAACTGCCCCTAGGATGTCATAGGGTCTTATTTCAAGGACTTCAGAGTATTCTAATAATGATGATTTTTTTTTTCTCCAGCACTTTATACATAACATTTATACCTAATACATAATGTGTGTGTCCATCTGTGTCAATATATAAAGAAATAAAGATTATTTAAACCCTGTATCTGCTTTTCTTTTTTTTTTTTTAATTTCAGATTGACATGAGGGTGCAACTGATTATATTACATTCTCTGGATTTCTTAGGTGTATAGTTCAAGTTATGGTAGAAGATCTCAACAAATGGGTATAATTTTTAAAAAGAAAAACTCCCACAAAGTAGATTGAGGAGCAGAAATGAAATATTTGTGGTGGGTTCAGGACAGGGAAGTAAAATTTAAAAGCAAGCAATGCAGCAGAATAAATAAACGCTGGGAGATCCATGTGAACACGTGAGTGCCCCAATCACTCAAAGGGGTGCTCACCTACTGCCCGTCTTCTAGACATGTTTGGTGTTAATTTATCCAAAACCAAGACATTAAGAAGTTGTAATTTAAATACTGTTCTGGATGACCAGCCACTTGCCAATGATACAATTGGACAATTTTCATTTTTTATAACAATGCTCATGCAGCAATTTTTAATCGTACAGAGAAAAAAAGATAATTTGGCTCAGAGAGCAATGGAAACACCACTTTCTAAGCAGACAGAGTTTTTCTGCCCAGATTTTCTATCTTATTTACCTCTGACAAGAGCATGTTGACAGAGGCAACCTAACTATATAAAAGTTACTATTAAAGCTGGCTGCCGAGGCATTGGTGTCTACCAGGGTGTTATGTGATGTGGGGAATGAGACTTTCTTTTTTTTTAAGCCAGGGAGATTATTTAAGGAAGAGGCAGTTTAGGACAAAGATTACTTGCATCTGAAAACCACTCTTATGTTCTGTTTAATAAACAAACTGGAAAGATTTGACCAAAGTTTAACAAAATTCCGAAAAGAAATGAGTTTCTAATTTGGAGTTTAGTAGTAGAACAGAAAAATGTTAAAAGTAGGTTTATTGTTAATGAGCATGAAGGAGTGGGCCGAGGACCCAGGTTTTTATTCTGTTTGACACTGGGGATGTGGAGAATCAAGCAAGAAGAGGCCTGATTGCCTGAGGCAAATCACTTCTGTTAGGTGTGTGCCCTGGAAAGGAAGAAGTGGAAAACTAGCATACCAGATCCTGTTTGTAACACCCTCCTCTGCCCCACCCTGTATCTATCACAGCAAAAGTTCTGGCTGGTTTTCCCATTCTTTGCCAATGACCTGGAATACTCTAATAGCCATTTGTTGGTCACCCTACTTCCTATCTTGCTAGTGCTTCAACCTACCCCAGACTGAAACCAGAAATCCGGTCACGCCTTATCAAAGCCTTTCCGTGGGATCCCAGTGGTTGCAGGATGAGCACTGCAACCCTTCACATGAGCTCCCAGGCCCACGTGGCCCTGAGTCTTCCCTCAGACCACGCTCCTTCCTCCTCTCTGGGATGCAGCTACCTGGGTTTGCTTTCAGTTTTGCTAAATAATCTTGCTTCCTTCAGCCATGGGCCCTTTCACATTCAGTTCCACTCTTTTTTTTTTTTTTGAGACAGGGCCTCAAGCTGTCCCCCTGGGTAGAGTGCTGTCCAACTCCTGGGCTCCAATGAGTCTCCTGCCTCTGCCTCCCAAGTACCTAGGACCACAGGCGCCCACCACAACGCCCGGCTACTTTTTGGTTGCAGCCATCATTGTTATTTGGCAGGCCCAGGCTGGATTTGAACCCGCTACCTTAGGTGCATGTGTCTGGCGCCTTAGCCACTTGAGCCACAGGCCCCGAGCCCAGTTCCACTCTTAAAAGCAGCATGCACCAATTCCCTTCCCCTAATGCTCCGGAACTCTTGGTTCACATCTCTGCTCACTTATCATTTCCTCAAGGAAGCTTTCCATATTCAAACCAGGTCCATTTCTCTCCACGATATGCTCTCAAAGACCCCAGCGTGTCTCTGTGCTGCCATGTTTCACGGCCACAATCTTGCTTTCACCCACATGACTGTATCTTTTTTTTTTTTTTTTTGAGACGGAGCCTCAAGCTATCCCCCTGGGTAGAGTGCCATGGCATCACAGCTCATAGCAACCTCCAACTCTTGGGCTCAAGGGAGTCTCCTGCCTCCACCTCCCAAGTAGCTGGGACCACAGGCGCCCGCCACAACACCCGGCCATTTTTTGGTTGCAGCCATCATTGTTGTTTGGCGGGTCCAGGCTGGGGATTCGAACCGCCACCTTAGGTGTACGTGGCTGGCGCCTTAGCTGATTAAGCCACAGGCGCCGAGCGGACATGACTGTATCTTTAGTGTTCATCTGGGTCAGTCTGTGTGCACGTAGCTAGTGCCCTAGGCAATGTCTGTTTGGCACACTGTCCTATCCCAATGCCTAGCACAGTCACTAGAACATTGTTGGTTCTTGGTCATTTCATCAGAAGTTCATAAATTTTATCTTTGTACACTCAATGACTCATTAAAGTATAAAACCTTTGTCTTTGTTTCCTCTCATTCAAACACAATTTTGTGCACATAGTAGGCACATATTATTTCTACTGACAATTTCAATGTCTGACAGAAGCATGGTAAGTTCTTAATTTATTTCTCTGAAAACATCAGTGGTGTGACAGGCCTGCGGTTCTCAAATATAGCTTGTGGTATTTAGATATTTGTATATTTCTTTTAAATATTATTTTTGCCTATCTTCCTTATTGAGTGTCCTTTTAAGTAGAGATGGAATCAGTGCTTTTTAATTTCACAGCATGCTTAAATATATAGTTAAACATCCGTGGAACACTTATATTACGTTGATCAAAAAAAGTGATAAAATAAAAATTTAAAAAAGCAAAGAAGTCTATAGTTACTGAGCTTTGAACTTCTTTCAAAAATAATTTCATTAGTGATCTTTAAAAATTTTTGCAACACATCTAATAGCCTCTCACAGACCAATAACGTGCATACCGGCTGAAAATCGGTGGTTTTAATATTCATGCAGCCGTATTAATTACAAGATTATTTTGTCAGAAAAAAAATCAAAGCTCGAATTTTGTCACTAATCTCTTACATTTTAATTACAGATGAAGTTCCAAGAAACGTAATCATGCTTTAAGGGATGTATCCGAACAATTCAGCCAAAATTTACTGTTAGCAAATGTTCTACGTAGAGAAGATTTCTTTTTTTTTTTTAAGAAACAATGAACATATTCATCTTGAAATACAGTGAAGAAGATATACAGCCAAAATAATGTCCTTAATAGCCCAGAGAGCTTCAAAAATAGATCAGTATCTGTCCGCAATGCTCTCCAGTTAATATATATTTGACCCTACTTATAATTTATTTGATCATGATTAATTCACTTAGAGTAGTACAGTTACTTGTTTTGAAGAATAAGCAGAGCAATAAGGCTTTGAACAGATGTTAGGTGTGTAGTCAGTGAAGCAAAGGGAACTCATTCTTGGGTTCCACATGCATTTTACATAAGCCAGGTTAACGCACATCATTGTTTTGGCTGCTGCTTCTTCTTCTTCTTCTTCTTCTTTTTTTTTTTTTTGCATCTCATGTTTTCCTCCTAATGTGTTATTTATATGGTTCATTTGTCAGAATCACTTCTAAATCAAGTCATCAATTGTGTCCTCATTTGATTATCTGACATTTGGGACATTTTATTTTCTCACCTTCCTACTTATAGAGTTCATAAGATGGATATTTTATTCATAAACTGTGGCAAATAGAATAAATTATGGTGGTACATGTTACCATAGTTTCACAAGATAGTTATACCTTACAGATTAAACTTCACAATTACTCAGCATTCTGATTTGTGTTTGCAATCAAGGCCAGAATTTCACGGGTTTTCATTAGGGAAATATTCATTTCTACACATTGAGGGGGAAAAAATACATTTTCTCTTGAACGTAGAGCTCAGGCTACTGAGTTTGGTAATTCCAGATAAGTCACAGAGTCACAGAGTTCATTACAGCAAGCCCACCTTGTGCTGAGTTGGGGTCACTTAATTGTGGCCATTCTTCCCCATGTTAAGAGCCACACTGGAAATAATTTAATACAGTCTGGGGTGTTTACCATTCTGTGAACTCCAGAGAAGTCCCAGATGGGCTGCAGACAGGAAGCAGTATAGTTCAGGCAGGAGGTCTACTCTCATTAACAGGCTGCCACTGGGTAGGGGACCCAGGCTGCATCCGTGAGCCTTTCTCTCCTGCCTGCATATGCCGTAGCCACTTGTGTCACCATAAAGCCCGTCATTATTAATTCTTCAGGTTGACAATGTTTGACGCTTTTCACTTTAAAAACATTTGTCTACCCAAGAGGTGGGTAGTACTTATCATTATATAAATGACTTCGATAGATTCATGTTTATCTATCTCAAGATGGTAGCAATAGGATTCTCAACCTTGGAACGATAGATTCCCAGGTGGTGAGACCACAAATCCAGAGACTGGACTTCCCTCCTGGTTACTTGGTTACTGAGGCCCATCAGGGCTTTCTCCGCTCAAGATTCACCCCCTCAGTGGTCCCTGAGACCCTTCTGTTTCCCAGACTTTGTTTCTATAAAGCAAGATGGGATTTTTTAAAATAACTCCCGTTGTTATGTAAATTTGTTCCGGTCTCTAGGCTATTTCTGGAAGCTTTGCTAACGCTTACTTTAATTCGACCTCCTTTCAGAAAATAATCGGTGCCCTGCATCTTCCCTAATTGCTCCATTTGCCTTTTTAATGGTACAGGTAAACCAATAGTAAAGGAGCCACCGCTTTCTCTTCATTTTTTCCCCCACTGCTATTGCAGACAGTTGTCTCAAAGGTCAACTTAACTTCTAAATTAGTTTGGCAAACACTGTGTCTATAGGCCATTGAAAAGCTGCACCGATATCTCCACCTGAAGCATGGAATTGGGTCACCGGCTACATTAGTGCATCACAGGCAATATTTCTTTCACATGCTGGAAAAGGGGGAGCAAAGGAGAGGCACTAGAAATGCAAAATCTTCCACGATGAGTCTGTATTTGGGAAAGGAAAAGGCGTACCTCTGAAGAGATTGGTTTGTGAAACATTAGCTTTAAAAGCTCAGTAAATCACGGCGAGTTTTGCAGATGCTCCTTAATTCTGCTCCCTGAACATCATCATGGAAGTTATGGATTTTACAATGCCTGAGCACTCGAGCGGAAATAATTTTCAGGGCTCACCTCTGTGTCTCTCCCAAGCCGGCGCACACTTTGTCAGAGGCCTCAATCTCCTCCCTACCCATGAACTATAAGCAAGGAACTCCCCTGTCTCGCCACTGATTCACAGCTGACTTTAAGCTTCTCAAAATTCAAATGCCAATGAGTTTAATAACTTTTTTTAAGGTTTTACAATATTAATAGGGCGGCTTACGGTGGATTCCAGTTTGTTTAGAGATGCATGTTAATTCCAGGTGTTTAATTTCTTTTCTTCCTAATTAATTCCATGGAGCCCTGCTCTTTTATCACCAGGGAGAATTCAGACTGCTGGGGATAGCATAATTCTTCTTTGTACTAAGAGTGACCAGTTTAAAAACCTATTGAATTATAATCTATTACCAAGACAAATAATATGAGTGAGATGAAACAAGAAGAGTTTACCAACAGCTGAAACTTGAGAATGGAGGACCTAAACTTGGAAGGAAAGAAGGAAGTGAGGGAGGGAGGGAGGAAGGAAAGAGGAAAGGAAGGAAGGAGGGAGGGAGGGAGGGAGGGAAGGAGGGAGGGAGGGAAGGAAAGAAGGGAGGGAAGGAAGGAAGGGAGGGAAAGAAAGAATCTTTTGGCACTGGCACACTCCACTTAGTAGAAAACATGGTTTGAAGATGCAAAAGAGGAAAAATATATAGATAGAAGGGGGAAAATGTCAATCATCAAATGATAATAGCAGTTAAAGCAATAAATAGGAAAGTAGTAAATAATAAATAGGAAAAAGGAAATAGTTATTTCAAACTAACCATTCTGAAATAAAGTCTAAATAAGACCTCAAGGGAAAAGATTCATTCATTTTAATATTCCTAGTAATTAGTTCAATGCATGCTACATAGTAAGGGCTCAGTTAGCAGCTTAATAAATGTTTATGGCCTAAGCTAAAGAGATAACTTATTTTACCAAGTTTATGTAAAAGAAACACCTGCTTATAATTTTTTAAATGTATACTCTAGCGTTTTTCCTGAAGTTTGCTACAATCTGCAAACAAAGGGTTATTGATATTTATAGCAGAGAGTCTTTATGTTTTGTTCATTAAATAAGAAGAGGAGAGAAGAAGGATAGCAGACAGGAGTAACTACTGGAGGACGGGAAGGCAGACATGTGAGAGATGCCCCCCAGGGCTTGTGGCCTACCTGACATTTAAAATTATTACCAAGGTTGTACTTAAGCTCAGTGTCCATAATCACAGTGGGTTTCTAGGCAAGTCTAAGGCTGTTTGCTTATCATAGAATATAGCTGTAGTTTTCCTTCCTAAATCCTGCGACAATTGGTGATCAGTTAATCAAATCAAAACCAACATGCGGGATGATGTGGTACATATTTCAAATCAACTGATAGAGTGGATCTGTAGCGTTCCTAAGGCAAAGGAATGATAAGTGCTCAAGGGGATGGATGGCCCAGTCACCCTGATTCGATCATTAGGCATTGTATGCCTGTATCATAGCGTCACATACCCCTTAAATAGGTGTACCTGTTATGTCTCCATAATAACTACAAATTAAAACATTTTTTAAAAGTCAAAACAAGAACAATCCAAAATCTGTAAACAACATAGTGTGTTATGAGTAGAACTGACTCAACAATCTAGCCTTTCCTCTTGTAAGACACAGAAGTCCTCATGAAGCTGAACTTCCCCAAACATTTCATCTCAGCCACTGAGAAAATAGCTTACTGTCAGTTATGGTGACTTTGTGTCTCCAGAGGTAAGGCAGCATGGTGGAAAGTACTTGACTCTAGAGACAAATGTGAGGCCAAATTCCCATGAGGATTAAAGGAGTGAATAATTAAATGTACGTAGAATGCTGCCCGGGACATAAGCACGCTATGGATGTTAGAATTTACTGATGTTGTACTAACTCAGTCTCCAACTGCAATATCTGCTGATTAAATGCACCCCATCTTGGGGGCAGGATACAAGTATGAGAGGGATTTTATCTAACAAATGCAATCAATGCAACCTAATACTTTGTACCCTCAATGAATCCCAAACAACAAAAATAAATACGTAAATAAAATTGTAATACTCATAAAGATATACATCACTTTACATGCCATTGGTACTTTTATTTTGGAAAGCACTTTCACATGCGTTGTTGAATTGGTGGGCATCTGATTAGCAACCTAGGCTTAGGGTCCCACTGTGCACCCTGATTCAATTTCACTGCATGATCTTGGATAAGGTCATTCAATCTCTCTGAACCTCAGCTTTTTTATAATTAAAATTGGGATTATAAGAATTCTTTTCTTATAAGTAAGTGTAAGACAAATGATGAAGTATTAGCAAAATTTCTGTATATAGATATGTACTGCTGTCTTACTGTTTAGGCCACTATGACAAAATGCTTTAGACTGGGTGATTTATAAACAGAAACGTATTACTCACAGCTCCGGAGGCTGGGGAGTATGAGATGGAGGTGCTAGCAGAGCCAGCAGTCTGGGTGCCTGGCAGAGCTTTCTGTTTGCTTCATGGATAATGCCTTCCTGATGCATCTTTCTTGGCAGGAGAAATGAACACGATCCCTTGGGCTCCTTTCATAAGGGCACTAATCCCATTCCGGGAGCCCTCGTAACCTAATTGGCTCCTAAATGCCCCACCTGGTAATATAATTATATTGGTGCTTAAGTTTCAGCCTGTGAATTTGGGGAGGACACAATCTTTCAGACCATGGCAACTAAATAAATTGTTATTGTTGCATTCAACTTTACACTATCCAATGTCTACACCCCCAAAATGATACCCCGGCTGGGGGGCGTCAGCACCTCTGCAACTCAACACATTTAAAGAGAATATACCCCATAAGCTAATCTTCTTTCTAAGTTTGTATCTTTGTTACCTTTCCAAATACACATTTAATAAGACTCTGTCTCTTCTTTACCATATTGACTTTTTATATAGATGAGGAAACAAATCAAAGAGACAGTGTCACTTGCTCAGGGCACATGGGGTAAAGAGACAAAGAAGTGAGCTAGTGGCAGGTCTGAATTCAGAGCTTTTGTGCTTTCTCCTCCACTGCACTTTCCTGTTACTTTTAATGTTACATAATTACAATAGGTCATCTACCAAAGTCAACCTACCTGTGAGTGGACGTCTATGAGATTTCCACGTATTTTTCATCTTTTGTTGCCCTGACAAAGCACCCAATCTAACAAAATCTAACCCCTGGCTTCGTAATAAAATATGCTTTAAAATGAGAACTGCATAGCCATTCATTTTAGGGGATGAAGTAAACACAACGTTGGTACCTGTGGAGTAAATTGATGTTTTTCTTAACGCTATGCTTTTGTTCCTTTTTTCTAGTGAGCCCAGAGGTTGTTATGTACCTTAATGCAAGGACGCTAACCAAAATGTGTAAGTAAACAACAAATGGAAAACACACTCCCCGGTTTTAACACATACAATTTCTCAGATTAGTATGTAATTACCTTCCTCAAAGTCTAAGCACCTCCCCCATGAATTTCTCTTCTATTTATAGAGACAAATTGCAATGATATTTGTCATCTGGCACATAGGCAAAAAGGAGGCACTTGCAAATACACAACTTTTTAAATATACACATACACAGGAATGAGCCTCCCAATTTAATGCTTGGGAAACTAACTAAAAATAATTAACTCTGTCTATCACTCATGGTGGTTTTGTTGTTGCTTGAGAAATCAATGTTTAAGTGTTTGGGACAAAAGCCATATTATGCAAGGACTAAATTAGTATGTGGCATTGTGTCAGACTTATGTGTGTTTCTTGGATTTAATTAATTGCAGTGTTTTTTTTTTCCAGTAAAGCATAAAGCTACAAGAGTAATAGCTTATTGAAAAAAAGACAGTAAAATATTGTTACGCCTATCCCAGATTCCAGAAAAACTAGACCTAGAAAGAACTCTGGTTTAAAGGAAACTGGAACAAAGAAGATGTTTTACTCAAGGGTTTGAATTCTGTCCCTTTGCACTTCTACTGAATCTAGTCCTTCAAAGGTTAGCGATGACATGAACACAAAATACACTTTCCCCTGCAGACTTCATTTTCTCTCCCTCTGAGGCTGTAGCACCCATTGTTCACAAGACTCTTTCTCTTAAAACACTCTCTTAGAGACATTAATTCATTCAATAATTTTTATGAAAACATTCTATGTGTCAGGCACAATTTTGGGTGTTGGGAATACAGCAATGAACAGAACAGGCAAACCCCCAGTTTATCACTGTTTGGCTCTCTTCAAATCTCTTCCATGCACCTGTCCATCCAAGTTTATGCCCTTGGCCTTGTCTCCTCACTCAGAGCTAGCCACCAATTTTACCATATCCACCCATCCTCTCATCTCTCCAGATTTCCTTTTTTTGGTAAAGACATCTAGAATTATATCCCCATGTCCACCATCTCTCTGGAGTCTCCAATGTAGGGGACACCAAGAGCCAGATGACATCTGAGCAAGATGACCTGTAGCTGAGGGGTGGACCTCAGGCCATTCATCTGCAGGAGTTCCTTGTGGAAGAAGAGCCCGAGCCTCAGCACGTAGTCGTTGTTAATTACTCCCCTCACCTGTATTGTTCTGTTTCAATAAAAGACTAGTGAGGAGACTGCTCGGGGCTACCCTGCAAGTAAGGGCTAGCCAGTCTCCCAAGCTTGAACTTCTAATCCACATCATGCCTGGTTCCTTCTTGTGGGGATTGAGACCAGGGCCATAGGGGTCCGACGGGTCGCGACACTCCACCTTCAAAATGATGCTGCCATCAGGAAACATCTGCCCCTCTGTAACTTGACAAATCTAAGTAAGATTTGTGCGAAGTTTCCCTTTCCAGTGTCTTTCCAAATACCCATATTTGAGATGACTGTCTCTTGTCTGCCTCATCCAATCATATGTCATCATTTTGTTTCTACATTGGCAACATCTAGAATCCATTCTTGTTCTCCAGCCACAGTTTCATCTTTATTAATGCCATAATTTCCCTAGTGGCTTTCCTGTCTAAAATTGTTCATTTCTCCAGTCCAACCCATGCTCTTTAGCACACTAAATTACAAACTGATCGTTATTTCAGGCTTTCTCCCATTTCTTCGATTGCTTCTTTAACCTGTTAAATAAATGTCTGGCCTTCCAGCCAAGACCACCCATGATTTCTTTCTGGTCTTTCCTCACAGCTTTCTTATCTCATATCACACAGTCTGGTGACACATAACTACTTTCCTATAATCCATAATCCATATAGAGGCTATGTGTTCTAACTCTTAATTTTATTCATCCCATTGTTCCCTTTCCTGAAACACCATATTTTCTACTGCCTTTATTAAAATTCTCCTTGCATAGGCTGGATGTGGTGGCTCATGTCTGTAATCTCAGCACTTGGGAGGCAGAGGTGGGTGGATCGCCTGAGCTCGGAGTTCAAGACCAGACTGATCAAGAGAGAGACCTCATCTCTAAAAATTAGCTGGGCATTGTGGCGGGTGCCTTATAGTCCCAGCTACTTGGGAGGCTGAGGCAAGAGAATCACTTAAGCCCAAGAGTTTGAGGTTGCACTCAAACTCTACCAGGGCACTCTACCAAGGGTGACAAAGTGAGACTCTGTCTCAAAAAAAAAAAAAAAATTGTCCTTGCATACTGTAGATAAGATAGTATCCTCTCACAGTGGTTTTCATTATTTTCCTCACTCATAATCACCTTTCTGCTCAAACATATAATACCTATAGATCCTGTATAAGACTTATATTACTATCTGGCTACTCAACTGTACTAGAGGTACACATATACATTTGAAATACAGTACACTTAGTAGATTTGAAAGAAAACATTAAGAAAAGGATACTGAATGGGAAAAGGAGTACCGGAAATCAGAGCTTGATGCTAAGATTATATCAAAAAGGTTTTTTGCCCTTATCATCAGGATCTGATGCTATCAGATGGCAAAGACCAGAAAGGGGGAGAGATTGACTAATATCTCTGGGATCATAAAATTTTGAATTTTCGGTTAAACTTCATATACAGAAATAACCAGAATCATGATGCTACTTATAAAGTTTTAAAATAAATATACATTCAGCAATATGGCAATGGTATCAAGGTGTTACTACTGAGAAAAACACTCTCCCAAGATCCACTGAAATTGTTATTATTATTAATTATATTATTTCCTGTTACCCTTACAAACAGAACTATCCTTAATACTCATATTACCTGTTTATTAAAAAATCTGACAATACCTAAAACATGAAGATGAAAATGAAAATGAAATATAATCCAGCTAGATTTCTATAATCACTGTGAATATTTGATAAATTTTTCTAGAATTTTTTGTCCTGCATATATGCATTTTCTTTTCTTTTTCTTTTTTTTTTTTTTTTTTTTTTTGAGACAGAGCCTCAAGCTATCCCCCTGGGTAGAGTACCATGGCATCACAGCTCATAGCAACCTCCAACTCCTGGGCTCAAGCGAGTCTCCTGCCTCCGTCTCCCAAGTAGCTGGGACC
>CAUYQV010042894.1:0-21711 GCA_963574575.1 Galagoides demidoff | reverse complement strand
ATTTGTATCAGAATGTTCATTGCAGCCCAATTCATAATTGCCAGGTCATGGAAGAAGCCCAAGTGCCCATCAATCCACGAATGGATCAACAAACTGTGGTATATGTACACCATGGAATACTATGCAGCCATAAAGAAAGATGGAGACTTTACCTCCTTCATGTTCACATGGATAGAACTGGAAAATGTTCTTCTAAGCAAAGTATCATAAGAATGGAAGAAAAAGTATCCAATGTACACACCCCTATTATGAAACTAATTTATACCTTTTATATGTAAGCTATAACCTAGTAACAGCCTAAGAATACGAGGAGGGGGGAGGGAGAGGGGAGGGGGGAATGGGTGGAGGGAGGGGAATTGGAGGGATCACTTCTGAGGTTTATCTTACAAGGGTACAAGTGAATCTTTTTAAGAGCAGAATGTGAACGTTTTAAAATAATAACTGAGAAAATGACATGAAGGCTATGTTAACCAGTTTCATGGAAGTGTTTTGGATTGTGAAAACCCCACACTGTACCCTAGAAGTGCATTAATGTACATAGTTACCATTCAATAAAAAAAAAAGAGCCTAGCATCTGGTAATGAAATAGAGAATAGAAAAATAATAGAAAAAAATCAACAAAAATCATACTTTCTTGAAATTATCTATAAAATTGACAAATATTTAGCTAGATTGATTTATAAAAAGAGAAGACTCCAATAATAAAATCAGAAATTAAAGAAGGAGCATAATAACTGATGCCACAGAAATAAAAAGGGTCAGAGGATACTATGGACAACTTTATGCCAACATACTGAATAACCTAGAAGAAATGCACAGCAACACACAACCTCTAAGACTAAATAATGAGAAAATAGAAAATCGGAAGAGATTAATAACTATTGTGAAGTTTAAATCAGCAGTCAAAAACCTAGCAAAGCAAAGCTCAAGAAGAGATCATTTACCAGTTCTGCCAAACACTTAAAGGAGCATTAACACCAATCCACTTCAAAGTCTCCCAAAAAATTGAAAAGAAGGGAGTACGTCCAAGCTCATTCTCTGAGGCCTGCATTACCCTGGTACCAAAGCCAATCAGGGACCCTAGAAAACAAAGCTACAGACCAATATCCCTGATAAACATTGACATAAATATGTGAATTCCCAATTCAACAACGCATTAAAGAGATTATACACCATGATCAAGTAGGCTTTATTCTAGAAATGTAAGACTAGCTTAACACATGGAATTCAGTTAATATAATACACATAAGAGAATGAAGGACAAAAAAGCACATGATGACCTGAATTAATGCAGGAAAAGCATTTGAGAAGATTCAACAAACTTTCATGATAAAAACACTCAGAAAACTAAGAATAGAAGGAAACTATATCAAAATAATAAAGGCTAAAAAAATTTTAAAAGGCAAAATAATAATAATAATAAAGGCTATCTACGAAAAACCCACAGCTAACATCATACTCAATGCTAAAAGACTTAAAGCTTTTCTTCTAAGATTAAGGTGGCAAGGATAAAACAGAACAGTTAAGAAAAAGTCAAAAATAGAAGGAGCTAAAATTATATTTTCAGATGATATAAACTTACAGGTAGAAAGCACTAGAAGACTGAATATACACACACAATTACTAGAAATGGTTAATAAATGGAGCAAAGCTATATGTAGGATACAAAATCACAGAAAACCTCAGCTGCATTTGTATGCACTAAGAATGAACAATCTAAGAAGGAAATAAGAAAATAATTTTATTTACAATAGCACTAAAAGAGTACCTTAGGAATAAACCTGATCAAATAAATGAAAGACTAGTACACTGAAAACTGTAAAATATTGCTGAAAGAAACTAAAGACAGAAGTAAATGAAAAAACATCCCACGTTCATAAATTGGAAGACTTACTATTGTTAAAATGTCAATACTACCTAAAGCAAGCTACAAAATCAACACGATCCCTATCAAAATCCCAATGGTATTTTTCATAGGAAAACCTAAAATTCATATGGAACCTCAAATGATCTTGAGTAGCAAAATCAATTTTTTAAAACATGAGTAAAATTGTAGACTTTTTATTTCTTGATTTCAAAACATATTGAAAGCTGTGGTAATCAAAACAGTGTGGTGGGAACCTACAGACAGATACATGGTCCAATGCTGGTAGAATAGATTTGCAGAAATAAATTCTCACGTATATGTTGAAATGATAATGATGCAAAAGAATTAAGGTAGACCCTTATACTGTATCTTTTTGTCACAAAAATTAACTCAAAAAGATTAAAGTCTTCAATGTTAAGACCCCAAATTGTGAAACTCTTAAAAGCAAACATAGGAAAGTTTTATGACATTGGATTTGACAAAGATTTCTTGGATGTGACACCAAAGCACTGGCAACGAAAGAAAAACTAGACAAATGGGACTACATCAAACTTTAAAACTTTTATATATCAAAAAAACTATCAACGGAGTGAAAATCAGGCAACCTACAAAGTGGGAAAAATGTTTGCGTATTATATATAGCTGATGAGGGGTTAATATCCAGAAGATATAAAGAATTCCTATAACCTAACAGCAGAAAGTCAAATAACTTGATTAAACGATGTACAAAAAACTTGAATAGACCTTTCTCTAAGCAGCGGTTCTCAACCTGTGGGTAGCAACCCACAGGAACTGTATTAAAAGGCTACGGCAATAGGAAGGTTGAGAACCACTGCTCTGAAGGATGATAAACAAATGGCCAGTAAGTATATGAAAGGAGGCTAAAAATTGCTAACCATCACTGAAATTCAAATCAAAACCACACACCCATTAGGATGGCTACTATTAAAAAGAAAAGACGAAATAACAAGTTTTGTCAAGAATATAGAAAAATTGGAATCTGTATTAGTCCATTTTGCATTGCTATAAATTATAGGACATACCTGAGCTTGATAATTTATAAAGAAAAGAGGTTTATTTGGCTCACCGTTCTGCAGAGTACACAAGCGTGGTGTCATCATCTGCTTCTGGTGAGGGATTAAGAGATCTAGTCAAGGTGGAAGGTGAAAAGGGAGCAGGCATGTAACACGGCAAGAGAGAAAGGAGGAGGTGCTAGGCTCTTCTAAACAACCCCAGCTCTCCCTGAACTAATAAAGCAAGAACTCAGTCATGATCATGGGGTTGGCTGTTCGTGAAACATCTGCCCCCACGGCACATCCCACCAGGTCCTGTGTTCAGTTCACACACTGGGAATACAATTTCAACATGAGCTTTGGAGGGTCCAAACATCCAAACTGTATCAGAACCCTCATGCACTATTGTTGGCAAGGTGAAACGGTATAACGAGTATGGAAAAAACAGTATGACAGTTCTTCAAAAAATTAAAAGTATAACTACTATATGATTCAACAATCCCACTACTGGGTATGCATTTAAAATAATTGGAGGCCAGGTTTCAAAGAGGTATTTGCACACTCTTGTTCATACCAGCATTATTCACACTAACCAAGAATTAGAAGCAACCCTGATATCCATGGACAGATGAGTAGATAAACAAATGTGGTCTATAATACAATGGAATACTATACAGTCTGAAAAAGGAAGGAAATTGTGTAATATGCTACAACATGGGTGACCCTTGACGACATTATGCTAAATAAGCCAGGGGCGAAAATATAAAGAATGCAGAATGGCGGTTACCACAAGCTAAAAGGAGACAAAGGGCAATTGTATAATGAGTACAAAATGTCAGTTCCACAAGGTGAAGAAGTTCTGTAATAATGATGGAAATGCCCATAACACTCCTGAACTGTACACTTTCAAATGGTTAAGATGGCCAATTTCATGATACGTTTCTCATTAGAGTAAAAAATAGACACAAAACAAGTGCCAGGGCTAGCTTCAGAAGAAGTTTAAAGTGTGCACTGGAATGGTCAGGACTCCATCTCTCTGGACCCTCTCCACTCTCCCTCTCTCCTAAAGTTTCCTCCCTGATGGCTGCATACCTTCCCCTCTTCACACTCACCATCCAGAAGAGAAGGGAAACCTGTGTCCCAGCATTTTTAGAATCAGCCTTGGTTCTCACTGATTAGACGAGTGAAAGCCATATACCTATAGCTGAACCAGTCACTAGGGGCATAGGAGCTAGAGATTTGCTTAAGCCAGTGGTTCTCAATCTGTGGGTCGTGACCCCCTTTGGACTGTATTAAAGGTTCACGGCATTAAGAAGGTTGAGAACCACTGGCTTAAGCCCAAAAGAGCCTGCCCTTGAAGTAGGAATGCAATCAATCCCACCTAGGCAAACCACTTTGGAGAGAAATGGTTTCCTAATAGGACCAGGAGTCAACAAACTTTCCCATCAATGAGCATGGCTGTATTTCAATAAAACTGTACTGACACTGAAGTTTCAATTTCATATAATTTTCATGTATTTTAAAATATATAGATTTTTAACCATTAAAAATCGTAAAAGCCATTTTTAGCTCACAGGTGGCTAGTAGGATTGGGCCCATAGGCGATAGCTTGTAGACCTCTGTTCTAGATAATCTCTCCAAATGTCTTTTTGGCTCAGTGATCTTCATAATTTTGCCTGGGTCATCATCATCCCTTCTTTGTGTAAAACCTATAATGAGATGACCCTCAGTTGATGTGTTTGCCTAAAATCCACATTCTCATGCAACAAGGCATTTGGAATGTCACGCAATCACTTCTTTCCCCATGTGTGCTGAATTGTCATAATATCTTGGTTTCCATAGAACACTTGGGAAGTACAGGAGCAGAGTTAAATATTTAAGAGAAATATTCTTCCCCTCCACCATTTTTGGAAATTAAAAACATACCTTCAACTCTGCAGGCACAATTTATAAAGTTAAAACTGTCTTGTGGCTAAGCCGTTGTTCTTCTATTTTTGTTCACTTTTACCAATGACTTTTTTCCTAACTTAAAATATTTAGTAGACTGGAACTGTCTTCAGAGTGATATATTTCTTAAAGTCTTTATTTTCCAGTTATTGGACAGAGAGCTATTATGCAAATGACTGAAGTGAGCATTCAAAATGTGAGTTTAAAGCTCTTCAGGGTCAGAGGGTGACCCTGGGGAGAGAGAGATGGGAGAGAGAACTGAACAATGAGAAGAGGAAGGATATAAAGTCAAGGAGGCTTTTAAATTCCTATAAGGAACAGGTATGACCGGGATCCCTGGAGGAAGATGAAAAGAAAGGGGGTTTGGGAAACAGTAAACGTCATTGGAATAGCGTGAGGCTGGAGAGGGACAATGATCTGTTTTCAAATGAAAATGGAAAACTATGGAATTATTTGGTCAAGCCTTTTTTTGCAGCCTTTGGATCTACCGTAGTCCAAATACCTTTAGCACATATAACGACTTTGCTTTCTTCTTTCATTGTTTAGGACCCATCTACTTACTTCTTTAAAAAAAAAAAAAAAACAAAAGTCTGAGCCTCAACTAGCCTGTAGTGTCTTGATGTGAATTACAAAAGGTATTCCCTTTGAGCCGTTATAACCAAGTCAATAGCATCTTTCTGCTATGTTTCAGGGTTCTTTGAAAGGGCTAGATTTCATCCCCTAGTTGGCTCCTTGGCCAGGCCCCTTTATGTAGCCATTTACATTAGCCTGGTCAGTGAAAGACACATCTTGATTGGGTGGTGGTGCATTTCAGTTGCATTCCTCAGAAAGACTTTCCAAATAAGGTTAAAAAGCCATTTAGGGGACATGGCTATGAAGGACCAGGTAGAATTCACCTGCATCGACACTGACAATGCTTTACTGAATAAAACACTCACTTCCCCAGCTCTTTATAAAACTAAATTGTCCTAATTCTGGCAGATTACAATTTATAAACCTCAGAATTTTATTACAGCAGTTGCTTAAGTGTCACGATTTCCTAATGCCTAGTGACAATTCCTTTTATGCTCTCTTAAAGCCACCATTACGAGGCACACTCAAGGTTAGAATTGAGAGTTAGCTTGGCCCTTCCTCTGAGTGTGGTTCCATGATGCTTTTCCTGTTCACCTGTTTTTCTGTAGGGATTTTGTGGTTGTTTTCTTTTTATTTCATTTCCTAAAACTTAAGACTCCTTTATGGGAAACTCCGTCCCTGACATAGGTTTTGGCTTTAAATTTGCCTTCAAATAGCAGCTCCTTCTGAAAATATCCTCCTGCCTGATTCCTTTTTAAGTTATAGTTTTTAATTTGCTAATGACCAGGGAGCCAGTTGACTGGGGTTGTTAGAATTACATACGAGATAATAGGCTCTAAACGAGGGCTTCATAAGCTCTCATGAAATAAATGAGCCTGAAGTTTGGTGCCCAGGTTGTATTCTACCTCCTTTGAGTACCTCGAATACTCTTTTGTTTTCAATTTCCCATATCCTTGCAAGTGCTGACTTTTGTGTCAGAAATGGTTGCATTTACTATCTGTGAAATAAAAGCTAAGCTGCGGGAAAGTCTAGTTGTTAGGGGCATGAGATCTGAAGTGAGGTGTCTGGGGGTTGAGTCAAATGTACCACTTCCCAGTCATATTAGAGGGGGTAAGCTGCCTAGCCTTTCGGTAGCTTGCTTTAGTCATCTGTAAAATGAGCTTAATAATAGCATCTACTCCACTGAATTGCAAGATGGTGTCAAGAGACAAAGCTACAAAAAAAATTAGTTATAGACCTAATTGACTTTTATTTGCAATTCATGACTGTGGACAGCCTCCATTCTACAAAAGAGCATGAGAACTCCCATTGGGTGATGGAGCAGAGCAGTGAGTTTTATAAGGTGAGATCAAGGAAACAGAACTATTGAAAAAAACCTGATTGGTCAATTTCAAGTTACTTTTCTGATAAGTATTATAGCAGAGAGGACTTCCTCATTAAGCTGATTTAGGTAAATTGGAATCTCCTATTTTTAGGAGAAGCTGGACTATTGGGATCTATCTCCTTCCCTCAAGTTTCAGTTTGATTATGTGGCATTTAGCATGAGTGACTCCATTTTGGTTTGGTCTGGTCTACTGGGGTCTAGTCCAAAACAATGGCCTCTCATGATTTTTGTTTAATAAGGGTCAAATGACTTGTTCATATGAAGTAATAAGAATAGAAAGTATGGAAATGTTAGTTTTATCAGCAACATTATTATTATAATTATTAGAAAGAGGAGAACAAGTAAGGAAGCAAGCTCTCCAAGCAGACTTCAAGTTAAATAACATCAGTGACTGGTATCTTAGAACAGATGATATGTACTCTCCTTTATGGTACTTGTCACTTTGACATATACACAGTTCTAGATGTGGCAGCCATGGATTAAATCTTAGCCTTATTATGTTTGACCTTGATAGTTTTTCTGCTTTCTCTCTTAGTCCCTCTTCCCTATAGCGTCACCTCCTTGGTGCCCCCATTCTTCTTCAGTTAGAACCTGCATTGCGAGGAGGATCTGATAGAACAATTCACGCTAGAGTCTGACTGAGGAGCCTGTGTACTCCTCCTCCCAGGGGTATTTGCATTTTCTTAAGGTACAATGCCTTTAATCTGACAACTGAATCTCATAGTAGAAGCTCTAGTACCAAAGGCTCCCTCTGCCACTTTTCTGCCCCTACCAACCGGCATTCCTGTAAACATACATGCATTCCTACCTCTGGTTATCCACTTTGGTCTCTTCATGGTAAAAGAGGAGGCCCATTTTGTCTGAGCCAATGGATCCTCAACTCCCAGACATAAGCCCAGCCAACTCCTTCAGGAGGGACCTCACTTACGCCATCATGCCCCTTTCTTTGCTCAGTAGCTCCATGATCCAGCACTTTCACATCAGTATTTAAACATGGAAAATGGTTACTACCTTAAAAAATAGACAATAGAATAAAACAAGCCCTCCCTGTGTCCTTACAACATGCTCCATTCATGTGACCTGACTTTTTCTTTCACTATGCATGCAAATCATGGAATCATGGTCCTTTTATTCTGTCTCTATCTCTATATCACTCTTCACTACTCAACTCACTAGACAGAGTCTGACCTACCACAGCTTCCCCAATGGACTGCCTTCACCAAGGTGCTAAATGTAAATGGACATTTGTAAATGACTTTTTATTGGAAAGTTAAAACAGGATACGGAAATTGTTGTAACAGTGGGTTCTATGTGGAAATGACAATGAATATTTTAGAGGCACAAATGACTGAATTCCAACATTGATAAATCTCATAACTATAATGTTGAATGGAAAATTAATTTTACAAAGAATGTCACTTGATGCCATCTTATAAAGTTTAAAAATATGTAAGATATATATTGAGAATGGATATATATACCAATAATGGATGTCTTAGAATATTCAGAAGAATAATAAGCATCCAGACAAAAATTTAGGTTGTTGTAGATTATTAATTCTGTAGTTAGATGGTGGAATTTTTGGTTCTATTACCTCTACTATGAAATTCACTTATTTGGGGGGCAGCGCCTGTGGCTCAAAGGAGTAGGCACCGGCCCCATATGCCAGAGGTGGCGGGTTCAAACCCAGCCCCGGCCAAAAACTGCCAAAAAAAAAAATCACTTGTGTTGTGTATATAGCCTTTTAATAAATTTACAGTTGTGCAACTGTCACCACAAGCTAACTTTAGAACATTTTTATCATGTGCAAAATAAATCTTGTGCCCATTTGCACTCACTCCATGTTCTTACCCCCAATATCAGTCATCCACTAATCTTTCTGACTCTGTAGATTTGCCCTTTCTGGATATTTCATATAAACCAATGGTTCTCAACCTTCCTAATGCTGAAACCCTTTAATACAGTTCCTGTGGGTGTGACCCTCAGGTTGAGAACTGCTGATATAAACAGAATCATATAATATGGGGTCTTGTCTTTTACACAGCAGTGTTTTCAAAGTTGACTCATGTCATAGCATGTGTCAGGACTACATTCCTTTTATGGCTAAATAATATTACACCATACGGATAGATGACATTTTGTTTATCCATTCATCAGATGATGGGCATTTGGGCTGTTTTTACTGCTTAAACATTCATATACTAAGTCTTTCTGTGTGGACGTGTGCTTTTATTTCTCTTGGGTAGATAACTAGGAGTAGAATTGCTGGATCATGTGGTAGCTCTATGTTTAAGTTTAAAAAGAAACTGCCAATCATTTTCCATTTGACATTTCTACCAGTAATATATAGGTATTCCACTTTCCCCACATCCTTACCAATACTTGCGGTTATCTGTCTTTTTGATTATATCAATTCTAGTGGGAGTAAAGTGGTATCTGATGGTAGTTTTAATTTTGATTTTGCATTTCCCTGATGGCTAATGATGTTGAGAATCTTCTCATGTGCCTATGGACCATTTGTATATCTTTTCTGGAGAAAACAGCTAATCAAATCTTGTGTCTAATTTTAAATTGGGTCATTTATCTTCTTATTAATAAGGTGTAAGAGTTCTTTATATATCCTGGATAAAATATCTCCCTTTATTTCCTGAAACATTTTATGATAATTTTTTTCTCAGGCTGAGGGTGCTATAAGGGAGGTAATTTAATGTTTGAGGACCTTTGAGAAGTGTCTCCTCTGAGGCGCAGTACTGATTAGCAATTCCTACAAGCCTATAGTGCTCTGCCGGAGCCCCTGGTGGGTTAGTTCCCTTGGTGTGACCAATTCATCAAAGTATAATCTGTCAGGTCACTCTCCCAACAGCAAGAGCTGGGTGCAGTCTGACATTAGCCGTCATCTGCCCTGAATTTTAATTTTAAGCACCTAAGCACTGATATTCTCTCCTGAAATCTAGAGCAGCTAAGTAAGTGACAGGAGCTTATAATGAGATTCTTTCCTAGGGTATTATTCTTAATACATGCATAGGTTTGCCTCTCCAGTCACAAACAGCCCCTTGGGGCAAGTGGCATTGTTAGCAGTTGACAGAGTGCAGAAATTGCTGACTCAAGAGAAGTCCACTTCTAATGGACTTTAGAGAAATCCTGATGTCAGTCCCACTTGTCACATGCTACCCCGGTCCTTTTCCTTTTGCCCGCCAGTGCCAGCCTTTATAAAGCATTCTCTAAATCTTCCTCTTGCATGATCTACAGCCATCTGGTGGTCAAGTGGGCATTAAAAGTGCCTTTGATGGCATGATGGAAATTGTAATTCCAGAAAGTGCCCGGGTTTCCAATAACTGATAGGTGACAAGAGAAAGGTTTTTAATTTCCAGAAATTATCATGTGAAAAAGCAGTTCAATTTTCCACTAAGCCAAAAATATTTCTTATGCTTTAAAATATTGTCATCATGTATACCAGTGTACATATCATCAAGAGAAATTACTCACAGGTGGCACTTATTAAATTCTCCATCTTTCACAACGCATTTGGTTGTAAGTGCTGCTCCTGACAAATCCCGGGAGTCTCAGCCCTAGAATTAGAAGTCAAAAACTGAAAAAGAGTGCTTTTTCTTATCTACAGTCTGTCTTCATCTGCTATATCCAATCAGTTTCATGAGTTATCATATAACCAAGATCAACTTTGGGAGAGCTAGAAAAACATAGGCAATCCCTAAAGACAATAATGACCCTAATTGATCATTTTGAGTTTGAAATTATAAATGCATAATTGGTACATTTCTTGAGCAACAATTATGAGTTGAGTGACTATGGAGGCCCTGCATTCCTCACAGTGCTTAATTAAAGTTGTTACTGATTCTTTGATTGCTGGAGAATGCCATGTTAGGGGGATCTTTCTGGTGAGCCCTCACCTAAAGAACTCATTAGAGATGTTTCCACTCATGTTACCTGCTATTTAGCCTCATTTCTTCCTCCATTAATTTATATTTCTATTTATTTTATTGGCAGTGCTTCTGTTACTATAAATGATCCTTGTTACCCATTTGGGTTTAAGCCTTACAATATTATTTGACCCTGACCCAACATCAGAGATCTGAATTGCAGTTTGGTTTTTTGTCTTCCTTCTTTGTAAAATATAAGCAAATTGTCATGTTTTGGAATCTGGGGGGTTTTGTTGGTTGGTTAGTTGGTTGATTTTCCTTCACATTTCTGAGAACTTCTCCATTCAAGCTCAATAGCGTTTTCCCATTCTAGATATCTGCATGGCATCCAGATGTAGACAAAAGTATAATCTGTACTGGGTCAATATACTTGAAAATACCTAAGTAAAGGTTAATTCCTGACTATCTGGTACTCAGCTACCACAATGCTTGTGCTATTTTTATGTGTTGTATTCTACTAGTTAAACTCACTTCCAGAGCTAAGATGCCATAGTTGGCATTTTTCCTAAGACGTTAGACAAGACTTCTCGAATTTCCATTCCAAGGAAATTTTAAAGCTTAAGAAGTCTTTTTTTGCTTAGTGGGGAAATCAAAATGTTCTCTCATGCAATAACTTCTGGCAATTAAAATCTTTTTTATTATTACCCATGAACCAATCAATGAGCAAGAATTTATTGGTTAATTTCCATATGCCAAATCATGTGTTAGGTACCATGAGAAATAAAAAAGCCAAAATATGGACCTGATTTCAAGGAGCTTAAATAATTTGTTCATCTATTTATTTATTCATCCATTTATTCAACCACTGTTTCCCAATTAGCTACTGTGTTCCAGGCACATAATCTAATGAAGGCAGAATAAACACAGCATAAATATCTAAGAGCTATGTAGCAGGAGATTATAGGGAAGACAAAGCCTCCAAGAAGAAGCAGCTGGCAGAGCTAAGATATCTCATCTTCCCATAGTAGTCAGTCTTCTGGTAAATTCTTGTACTTCTGATGTGGTTGCAAAGCTTCCATAGCGTAACCCAGCCTACACTGGGTTTGACATCTTAGAAATACTTGCCAGGTTGAAATGAAAAATAGCAGCATTGCTAAGTGGAAGACTCCTCTTTGAAGCATTTTAACCTTTGTTCGAAGGGAGTATTATTTACAGCGTAGACGCACTATGTGTAAAACTCCAGAATCAAGAGTCTTTAATAAATCTCACCTTAAAAAGCCTCTTTTTCATACTGACATTTAAGCTGGTGTCCAGGATTATCCAGAACTATGCTCAAGTCACCCATTCATCAATCCACCTAGATTGATTCTCTCATTGTATTAGTTATCTACTGCTGCATAACAAATTACCCCAAAACATAATGGCTTAAAACAATACACATTTAGTATCTCACAGCTTCTATGGGTCAAGAATTTTGGCATATACCAGAAGTCAAAGAGGAACATAAGAAGAAAAGAATTTGGGGAAGGCTAAGTGAGTTCTCTGCCCCAGGGTCTTGCATAAGGCTATAATCAAAAGGTTGACTGGGGCTGGGAATCTCACTTAAAAATTTGACTGGGGAAGCATATGTTTCTAAGCTCATCCAGTGGTTAATGGCAAGATCCAGTTCCTCCAGACCTGTTGGGCTGAGGATCTCAGTTTCTCATTGGCAGTTGGTCTGAAGTTTCTCTCAGTCTGGGACCGTGTGAGCCTCTCCAGCATAGCCATAACATGAAAGCTGAGAAGGATGTAAGAGTCTGTTAGCAAGGTGAAATGAATATTTCTTGCAACCTAATCATGGAAGTTATATCTCCTCAAGGTTTCCATATTCTATTACTTGCAACTTATTCAAGGGAAGGAGAATATATGTGGCAGTGAATATCAAGAGATGGGGATCATTAGGGCCATCTCAGAAACTGCCTTCCAGATGTAGAATTGTTTTGTTCAGCAAACGTTTATTAATCATCCAACATGATAGTTACTAGAGCATAACTATGATTAATAAGTAACCCTTGTCCTGAGGTGCTCACAGACTGCTTGAGAACGTGAGTACGCAGATCCAAAATCCAATGAGAATATGGAAAAGAGGAATGCCTTTTCTCAGAAAGGATCCCCTGACTGGACTGCCATTTCACAGTTAAAAACACTGTATCCTCACCTGTTCACGTTTATGTAGCCAAAAAAAAAAAACTGGGTAGCTTATAAACATTAAAAATTTATTTTACACAGTTCTGGAAGCTGGAAAGTTCAAGATCTAGGCACCAGCAAATTCAGTATTGGTTGGGGTACCATTTCCTAGATTATTGACAGCAACTTCTAGCTATGTCCTCACATGGTGGAGGAGAAAAACTAGCTCTCTGGGGACTCTTTTATAAGGGCAGTAATCCTATGAGGGTGGAGCCCTTATGAGCTAATTGCCTCCCACAGACCCTACTGCTTAATACCATCACTTTGGGTATTAGGGTTTCAACATATGGATTTTAGGGGTCACAAACATTTGGACCATAGCACTTCCTCTTTGGCCCTCTTTTTGTTCTTCAGCCATACTCCTAAAAGACACAATGTTTAAGATGACTTTTAAGAAATCAAGTAAGTAGGATGCCTTCTCATGAAAAACACAAGGAAATGAAAGGTGTAGAGAAGTGATACAATGTGACACATGCGAGGAATCGATGGAATTACAAAATGACTACACTACTGGGGATGTGGTCAGGGATGGGGAATTGTTGTGGCAGGAAACAAGTCTAGAAAGATGAATTGGAGTCACTGGAAAAAGGAATGTGAATCCTTTGCCAAGAAGCTTGGGCTTGGTCATATAGGAAGTAGAGAGCCACTGAAGATCTCTAATTAGTAGAATAATATAAAAAGCACGCCTTAAAACGGAACTACAGAAGCAAGGGTAAAAAAATTACTGGAGGCACTTTATAGGAGGCCAAGACAATATTTCAAGAACAATGATAATGATGTTAAAGAAGATATGGATTTTTAAAAGTTCATGGAAATGGAGAGTTCAAAATCAGGAGCTGTTTCAGGGCTGAAATTGACTGGATCATTAGATCCAGAGAAGAGCTGTGAGAAATGAGGGCGGGTTGTGGAAGGACTAAGGATGTCTCTGAAATTTCCATCTCAGGAGAATAAAGTTTCTTAAAAGAGGAATCATGTCACAGTTGACTTCAGAATCTCAACATTTCAATTGTCCCTAGGAATTAGTTGGTGTTTGATGGATTGGCAGGTGGATGGATAGATGGATGCATAGATGAATGAACGGAAGGGTGGATGGATGGGTGGGCAAATGGATATATGGATAATGTTGTCAATCATCCAAGGTACTGCAAAAGGGGAATCAGTTCGGGGGACAGAGGAGAGAATGGATAGAGGAAATAATAAGATCCTCAGATGGCTAAGGTGACAGTGGAAAGAACTATATGACATTATACTAAGTAACCACCAGTCTGGCCACTGAAGCCATTGAGCATCCCTTCCCTTTTACTAAGGGACATGGGAAAGCTGATTTCCCCCCCAGAAATTCAAATGAAAAAGGTCCGTTCTTTCATACCCTACACTAACATTATCTTTTACTTCCTACCAATGGCACGACCACGTATTATGGCACTGCTCAGGTTTTTGGGACATCAGATTTTCTGATGTAGTACTTCTAGTTATAATGCAGACTCTGATGTTGAGGTATGGATGGGACTTGAGATTCTGTATTTCTTTTGTTGCGGTTGTTGTTTGAGGGGGAGACGGAGTCTCACTATGTCACCCTTGGTAGAGTGCCGTGGCATCACAGCTCACAGCAACCTCAAACTCTTGGGCTCAAGCAATTCTCTTGCCTCAGCCTCCCAAGTAACTGGGACTCCAGGCACCCACCACAATGCCCAGCTACTATTTTTTGTTGTAGTTGTTGTTGTTTAGCAGGCCTGGGCTGGGTTTGAACCCGTCAGCCCAGGCGTATGTGGCCAGTGCCCTATCCACTGAGCTACGGGTGCCCAGCTGAGTTTCTGTATTTCTAACAAGCTTCCAGGCAATACAGATGCTGCTGATCTATGGACCGCACTCTGGTGACTATTTTAAGGGATTATTCAGTACTGGTGACTTGGCTAGCATCACTATTGTTGTTGACACAGTTGGGCTGTCAGCCACCTTTCAATCCAAAACTTCATTTACCTCCTGCCCTTGTTCACAGCGTTCCTGAGTGATTTTATATTAGCTATCCCTTCTCTTACGCTCCCAGCTCCTCCAACTTAATAATAATATGCGGGGGTAGCTCCAGCATGCTGTCATTCCCTCCTCCGGATCCCTAATGAAGCTGTCACACAGGACCTTCTCACCACTCCCTTCTGTTTTCCCTCGCCATTTCTTAGCTTAATGCTTTATTTACAGTCCTTCCATTTACTCTTTAGTTTCTTGTTTCTTAAAGTCTTCAAATATCCACAATCAATTAAAGTCCAGAGATCGGCGATAAAGTCCATTTTTTGAGTGAGAATGTGGGATCCAGTGACTTGTAGTGTTTGAGAGGTCAGCAATGTGTATAAGAAAAACAAATGAGAAAAGCAATCAGCGTGAGTCACTGGGAAAAGAAAGATGTCTGCTCTGGAAACAGGACAGCTCCAGTCTCAACATTCCTGCTGAACAATTGTCTGACCTTGAAGAAATGGCTTACCCTACCTGAGCCAACATTTTAGCAGCTATAAAATAGTACATTAAATTTAGATGATCTCTGTGGTCTGTTAAAATTAATTATGTAGGGACCAACTTAGCCTCATATCTTCAGTCTATGTTTAAACTAGAAGAGAGGTTCTTAACATGAGTCTCACAGGTGGCCGAGGATTCTATGGGTAGAACACAGAGAGTCCATGAATTAGGATAGGAGGTGGATTTTATTCTGTCACTGACCTCTGACAGTGAACAAGTTCTTCAATAAAGAAAGTAAGCGACAGATAAGAGGAGTATATGTGGTGCCTCTGAGTTGATTACCAATAGAAACCACACATATATATTATATCACATTACAGTTTGTGTAATAACCAAATGTCACTGATACTCACCACTACCTCAAAGTTTTGGTGTTTATTAAACTTTTTACCACATCTTCTCACTGAGCATGCTAATGAAGGAGTATGTCGATTATTATAGCCCAGTGGCTGTCAGTAAGGAGAGATTTTGCCCCACGGGTACTTCCGACATTTTTTTGGCTTTTCTAATTGGAGAAGGAAGCCTATGGGCATCTAGCAAGAGAGGACAAAGATGCTACTAAACGTTTTACCATGCACGGGACAGCCCACCACGAGAAAGACTTATCCTATCCAAGGTGTCAATATTGCCCAGGTTGAGAAACCTATTGTTGCCTTAAAAAATACTATTTTGATAGTGGTATTTTAGGATAACTAATTTCCTTTGTAATCCTACACATTGGATTTTCTATGTTTACAAACTTGGTCCTTAGAAATGGTCCCATGGCCTTGCTAGACTATCAAAGAGATCTATGGCACGAAGGATGTTAAAAACCCTTGAGTGAGGAGATAGAAGGGGCCATCAGAATTCAGCTATTTTTGTTTGTAAACCAGGAAACTGAAGCTCAAATACTGGAACCCTGATGGCAGCATGAGACAATGGAAAGAGCAGACAGGGTTCAAATACCAAGGTCCAAGTGTAAGTTCTACGTTGACATTTATAGAACTCTAACCGAATTTAACTTTTCTTGGAATTCGTTTTCTCATAAGCAAGATGGATAAAATTGTCCTCCACTTAGAGCAAGCATCAGCAAACTATAGCTCACAGGCCAAATCCAGCTTGCAGCTTTTTTTTTTTTTTGTCAACAAAGTTTTATTGGAACACAGCAGTACCATTTGTGTACCCATCATCCATGTTTGCCTTTGTATTACAATGGCAGAGTTTGGTTACAACATAGACCATATGCTCACGGTTACAAAGCCCAAAATATTTACTATCTGGCCTCTTCCAGAAAAAGCTTGCTGACCCCTGACTTGGAGTATAGCTGTGAGGATAAAGAGACACAAGGTGTATAAAGATTTAGCTGAATAAACTTTAAATAAGTGCGGTCTCTTTTAAGGCAGAGAGACATTTGTGGGAAGACAACATTGTTCAGGTCCACAGTGTCTTTGAACTAGAGAAGAATCCAAAAGTCAGAAAATATAGGAGGAATAATGTAACTGGTTTATAGATAAATTCTGAGGAAGTATAAATGAGCTATCATATATTTAAATATGATTATAACTTGCACTTATCCAAGGACTTCAGATAACTTTCAAACAAATAGCAATGGATTGAATAAAATCTCCTGCTTGTCTCCAGAAGGTAAGTATGGTGCAAGGTTAGTACAGTGCCTGTAACTGAGTTTTATGCTCAATGTTGAGCTTCTAGGTAGCCTTGGTGAAAAGGGAAATGCGAAAAATTGTGTAACATCTGTTACCAAAAAAAAAAAATTCACTTGCTTCTCAGTGGACAAAAGGTTTTGATCTTGATGCGAATGTCAAGAAAAATTATTTACGTAGAGTTTATAGATATAGTTCGGAGTTTAAAACAGTAATTGAAACTAAGGGAAAAAATAACTTTGAAGAGTATTTGGGCTGTCTTTGTCCTCCCACCACCACTTAAACCTCCTTGACTAAAATAAAAAAAAAATTGCTTCAAATGGTAAAGTCAAATATTTCTGGAAAAAAGAAGTATCTGTTTTGGCTAGTGAATGCATTTAACACAACAGAATAGCTCTATATGTTTTAGAAAGGAGGATCGTTTAAGGGAAGAGAATTTGATATCTGAGGATAAGACAGAATGTTTGTGAATTGGACAGTTATGATAACTAAAGAATCAGTAGGCCTTCATTCCTCTATAAACTAGTTAGGAACATAAATTAAAAAAAAAAAAAAAGAAGCAATACCAGGCCCAGGATTAGGGTGAGGCAAATGAGGTGAGTGATGGAAGCACAGGAACAGATCCGATCTTTGTTTAAAATGTTGATATTTTGTTCACCTTAGATTCTTTGCATTGATTTTGATTTTATAAACATTCCATTAAATATCATTTATCTAGATTACTGAGCTTTTTGATGTGCACTTAAGTTTTGTGCCCAAGGCAAGGGCCTCATTCCCCTCCCTCCATTCCTAGCCCTGGTCCATACATCCATGCTGATAGGAAGTAATTTTTTTTTTTTTTGAGACAGAGCCTCAAGCTATTCCCCTGGGTAGAGTGCCGTGGCATCACAGCTCACAGCAACCTCCAACTCCTGGGCTCAAGCGAGTCTCCTGCCTCAGCCTCCCAAGTAGCTGGGACCACAGGCGCCTGCCACAGCGCCTGGCTATTTTTTTTTTTTTTGGTTGCAGCCATCATTGCTGTTTGGCGGGCCCAGGCTGGATTTGAACCCACCACCTTAGGTATATGTGGCTGGAGCCTTAGCCACTTGAGCCACAGGCGCTGAGCCAGGAAGTAATTTTAATAAAAATATGTTTCTTTAGGAAGGACTCTCCCCAGCTGAGCCACCTTATAGGATTATTGTCACCTTTCACATATTGATATAAAGTCTTTGTGTACCTAAACAGCAGCTTTTATTCACAGAAAAACAATCTTTAGGAAGCTGTTTTGTTAAAACAGTTATCACTTGATGCATTAAAATTATATACTCTAAATTAATTCCTCATTGACTTTTAAGTTCAGTTTCTAAGTGAAGTCCAGACTATTTTATCAGTCTGTTTTAAGGAACCTTTAAATAACATTGGTCCAATTTATACATATCATTATTTATATACCTTCAAAAATTCCAAACATTTTAATGAAGGGGATGTGTACGTGAGGTCGGACAATTATGTTTAAGTTCACAAGCTTATCCTAGAAAAAGTGCTGCATATCTCATTGCTGAATATTCCTAATGTGCACATAAATTTATTTAGATTTCTACTTAAAATGAAAGCACTAAAGCTAGTCAGTTATATGCTTTATCTGGGAGTCACAAGCTATCGTCTTAGGAGGCCATGACTCTCTTAACTATGATTCAAACACAGTCAACCCCGAGTTTGTGTAGATGCCTTAACCAAGAAATATTAATGCAGTGGTTATGAGAGTCTTACAGTTCTCATTGTGAAAGCCTCCCAGGGTTGAAAGATGCTTAGCCACGGAGGAAATCAAGGGCAATCTTAGTTGAGATGACTTCAGTGCTGAGACTTGGAATGGTAGACGTCCAAGGTGATTCTTCTCACGCCAATTAACTGTCATTTATCCCATGACAATTTGAGGTTTGCCATCTCAGCATGCTGGAGATTTTGAACAACTAGTGATTTCACACAGGAATTCACCAGGTCCTCCTCAGTAATGTGAATGAGTTATTCTGCCCCTATATAGCTAGCTGCTACTGGTAAACCCTAGCTTTACAGGGGTGCAGACATGTAGCCCAGCTTTTTGGAGGTGAGTTATATATAATACCTATTCTTTCTTCTACAAAAAAAAAAATGCAGACCTCACCCAGGCTAATCATGTAGTTGAATTTTGCATAGTTTTGTCTCTATATCAGTGTAAATGCCCTTTCTGTGAAATTTTAAAATCTTCAAACAGGTAGAATATTGTTTCTTTCAGGTTCTCGGAACGCACCATGTTAGTGGAGATTTATGTCTTATTCTGTTGGGTTCTCTAGCTGGCCGTCTAGGCTGTCACCACAGCTCATAAGGCTCTTCTATTAGCATACTGAGGCACAGAATTCTGTTGATTCTAGAGATGTTTTCCTTAGCTCCTTCAAGCTCAGCTGCAGAGTGAGTGCGTTTCTCATCTATGTCTCCCGGTCATCAGGACCACAGTGGGAGATGCATCAAACTCTTCCTGGATGGTGGGTGCCGTAGGGCAGTCACCGTGCACCAAGTACAAAAAGGAAAAAACTCCAGAGACTTTCCAAATTAATTCACATTGGCATAATTCTTAGAAATTATGTAGCACGTGTTGACAGGCCAGGGGGATGGGCTCTGTGTGCTATTTTAATAAGCCCACAGACTATAGTTTAAGCTACAGCCTCCCATACTTCAGCCTATTTTAGGAAGAACCAGAAAATGATGTTTAATGGTAAACTTCAAGGAAACAGGACAGGAGCAAGGGCAGATGGCATGAAGTCATCTTTTCATACTTCAAGGCATAAGCCAACTCTATATTGAAATATTCTTTCCAGTTTGGGGCCCCACAGCTTGAGGGAAATTTGAAAAACTAAGCCCGAGTCCCAACCAGTGGCTCATCTAGGAAGCAGAAATGAAAACCATCTGATTATCAGTTAGCCACTTGACTTATCTCTTGGGTGACAGTTAAAGCCACTGCTGGTAACAGCTGGGAGAGAAAGTGGCTGGAGTGCAATGTCACTTAAACCCCATCATTTGGAGCTGCAGTTGCAATACGTCGATGAAAGAGTTGTCTAAGTTTGGGCATATCAAGTTCTAGTGAATTTTCATTTTATGATAGCCATCAGTTAGTGAACTATATGGCACCCCAGATTGGGAGAACTTTATTTCTTGCCACCTGCCTTTATTCCTGTGTTCTTAGTATCCCACAGGTAGTTCTATTGCAGTCTATCCTTAGGATCTGAATGTTTCCCAATTATTGGTTTATTAGCCAGAAACTGAAACAGGGAATACACTTTTCCATAGAAATAATGTCAAAGTGGTGGCAGCCTTTCAGGCCAGCCCACAAGAGGTACCTGGTTAACATGTGAGTTAGCTGTAGTTGGGAATACAGAGAATTCTTTTTTCCATTCATTTTTGCTATGTGGCAATATATTGTGATCCATTACTCAATCTTTTTACCCAAGGAGCACCAATGACAGGTGAGTGCACCCAGCAGACATCATGGAGGTCCAGCTGAGCCTTTACCTGTTAGTTACCGTATCCTTCTCCATGAAAACACTGGTACCTGACATTTATAGCCCATTGTGGGGTTTACATGTAAATAAGACAAGGCCAATATTAAAAAACAGTTAATATTTATTAAATACATATGAGATGCCCTTCACTGATCAAATCACCCCTTCAGCAATCCTAAAAAGTGGTGCTTGCCCATTTCACAGATGAGGAACGAAGGCATAGAAATGTCAAGCAACTTTGCCAAGGTCACACAGCTAACAACAGCTGAACCAATTCAAACCCAAATGGTCTGGTTCCAGAAGCCAAGGTCTCAGTCACTATCGTACAGAAGTCAGCAAACAACAGCCCTGTTACTGTGTAGCCCAAAAGCTAAGAATGGTTTACCAACTTTGAAGGGTTGGCAGGGAAAGAAGAAAAATATTTCATGGCATGTAAAAAATAATATGACATTTAGATTTCAAAATTCATAAATAAAGTCCCATTGCAACATGGCCACACTTATCCATGCCTATAGCTACTCTTAGGCCAGAAACATCATGACAAACTATTTATGACATAATGGCAAGGGATAAGAAATACATTAAAAAGTGTGACTTTACTAATCTATACAAAATGTTTAAACAGAAAAAAAATACTTAAACAATGGGCAGTGGGTTATAGGAAAAGGAGTGATTTTTTTTTTAAAAAACCTGTATTTCTCTGTTTTGCAATAATAAAAAGAAACTTTAAAAATTAAATGAGTTGGCACGGGATAGGTTAACTGGCCAAAGAACAGAAGGGTGTCTAAAGGACGAAAATAGCCATTTAATGAAAGACGCTAGAATCAGAGTTTCTAGCTGCGTTATGTCCGTTTTGATGACTTCGGGCTGTAAATCACTCTTGAGTACTTAAAAATTATCACAGATACATTCTAAGAGTTTTAGAAGACACCCTTAGGAGGGTGCATATACTCCTAAGCATCTTTATTTCCTATATATATCTCCTTATTAATTCTGAAAATAGGGGGAAATAGAGGCCTTAAGTTTTTTTTTTTTTTTTATTGAATGGTAACTATGTACATTAATGCACTTCTGGGGTACAGTGTGGGGTTTTCACATGCAATCCGAAATACTTCCATCAAACTGATCAACACAGCCTTCATGTCATTTTCTCAGTTATTGTT
>CAUYQV010042889.1:0-11943 GCA_963574575.1 Galagoides demidoff | reverse complement strand
TTGAGACCGAGCCTCAAGCTGTCCCCCTGGGTAGAGTGCCATGGCATCACAGCTCACAGCAACCTCCAACTCCTGGGCTCAAGCGAGTCTCCTACCTCTGCCTCCCAAGTAGCTGGGACCACAGGTGCCCGCCACAACGCCTGGCCATTTTTTGGTTGCAGCCATCATTGTTGTTTGGCGGGCCCGGGCTGGGGATTCGAACCCGCCACCTCAGGTGTACGTGGCTGGCGCCTTAGCCGATTGAGCCACAGGCACCGAGCCAAAACAGAAGAATTTTATATGCTGTTAACCATTTCATTATTTCTGGAGACATTCAACAATAATCCTAGCTATGTATATAAATGCACATTAAGTACATACTGAATTATAAATAGTAAAAATAAATAATGACTAGTATAAAAGCAGTAAAACAATATTACTACAATAGAATGCTTCTCCTTGAACAAACTTTTGCAGCTCATTTATGAGAACTGTTAAATGAACATTTTAATTAACTCATGTTGTGCTGGAGGTGGTACATATTGAAATATTTGTTCTACTTACTTTCAATGTCATGCTTGTATCCTTTATTACTAGAAGGGTAGTTATGCATTTGTTGAAGGTTTTGTTTATCTAAGTATATGAATTGCTAATTTTGTTAGATAAAGAATATAGGAATTGAATAACTGATTCAATTGTGCAAATATTCAGAATTTTTATTAGGGTGCCAGGTATAATAAACTATGTGTCTACATTCTTTGATCTGTTTCTGAGAAGAAGATGGTTTTAAAAAATGAACTGTCACTAAATATTTCAGTTTATCTCCATGGATCTCAATGAAATCAAATCATGTAATAAAGGCTGAAACCTCATCTAGCAGCATAATATGCTCCTGTCACCTTTTATTAAAATGACAAGGTTTAAGCCATAATTCATGTGTTCAGGTTTGTTTCTCATTATTCACAGTTATTCTTTTGTCCTTAAGATTTTTAGTTCATAAATGCTATGCAGTATTTAGGACAGTAAGGAAAGCTTGACAATTACAGGCAAAGATATTTCACTTCTTTACTGAATAATTTACATTTATAAGAATATCTTCCCTTCCTTTCAAATATTGTTTGTGTATATGCGCACATACGCACATATACACATAGATGTGTACCTATATAAAATATCTAGAAACTAAACACCACTATTTTAATAATATTGTATTATGTTAGAAAAATAAACATTAAAAGTACATTTCATTTAAAATAATGGAAATGTATTCTTTTTAACATCACGTGTTATATTCTCTCAAAAATGTCCATGATGGTTGAGGTCTTTCTTTAGTAATTTAGGAGTTAGCAGCCACATTTCTATAAAATATTCCAATGAGGCATCTTGCCTACCACAAAATGTAACGACCCAGTTCTTGGTTTTATTACTAGAATGTAAGTTAAAAAATAATCTGAGGGAATGTTGATCATAAATTTCATACACAAAAATAAAGTTTATTAAAGAAAATCTAATGAAAGAAAGAATATAGTGAGGTGTGACTAATCCAGCCAAATATTAAAATGTTCTTGAAAGCCTCTAAGAAAACATAGAGCTGTAACATAACTAATTTTTGGATGATAATATAGACCAGAAAGTCTAGAACTTGACATAAATGCATTTGGAAACTTGTTATATTAAAATAAAAATGAAAACAATCAAACAAAAAAATCACAAATGAGTGGCCTATTTAAAAAAGAGTATTTGGACAATTGAATTGTTCTTTAAGCATTGATATAAAAACAAACCTATATTCAGAATGTTAGCAAGAACACATTCCTAACACATCAACATTTTTGTGTTTATTGGAGAAAACATGAAAAAAATATCATTATTATGTGAAAAGGCCTTTCTAAATCTGGCCCATTATCAGGTAGCCACAAAAAGAGTTTAATAAATTTGGCATCATGCTCAGAATACAAATAATCCACTTAGTGAAAATATTTGTTAGATTATTGCTAATATGAGTTAAGTTTCTTAATACATAAGGGCTAAAGTTTAATATCACACATAATCAAAAGCACAGCAGAAAAATGAACAAATGCATTAAGGTAAAAAAAAATCACATAGAAGACAACATGATGTTGTTCATCCAAAAGCATTAAAAAAAAGTGCATCGATTTTAAATGAGAAATAGAAATTAAACCTACCTTCAGGTGCAATTTGTACTACTAACCAAGCATTTTTGCATGTTGAAAGGTGTATGTTAAATAAGTAAAGAACAAAACAGAGGGAATTCTTTAGCATCTAATTTACAAATTTAATCTAAAAAAAAGCACGTGTACAAATCTATAAGGGTCTTGTCTCAAAATAAGATCTTTATAAAAGTATAGATTCATCCTAACATTATTTTTTTGAAATTGTAGATGTTAAAAAGTAAAAAAAAAAAAATAAGTTTTTATGAGAGAATACAAGTCATAAGAAAAGCTAATCTCCATAAAACTTCTGCATCATCAGAGGTCTGAGGACTGAGGATAACACATTTTTAAGTTTGAAAAATTTCTAATTTGTACAGATACAACTTCCAAGTAATAAAATTTACCAATTTGAAGTGTTTAATTTTATTAATTTCAAAAGCACGTAGGCCATGTAGATGTAACACAGGTATCCATCGTCCCAAACATTTCCTTTTCTCCTTAGACTCATTTCCCTCCCTCTACTCAAGGATGCTGGAAATAACCAGCCTTCTGCAGAAATTCTTGTAGAATCGTACACAATGTATTGTTTTGTGCCTTTCTTTTTTGCATTTAGCCAATGTTTTAACATTAATCTGTGTAGTACGGTAGTATAAGTACATAGTTCTATTTCTGATTAAAAATCTTTAATTCTGGGATAGTACAAGTGTTTTAGCAAGCCATCATTTAACACGCATCGAATTTTTGTTTTTATGCTATTTTTACAAATCTGCTATGGAAATTCAACTACATTCTATAAACTACCCGCAACTTGTGGAAGTTCTGGTTGCTCGACCTCTTTGCTTACACATAACGTGCCCAGTTATTTGAAATGAAGTTCCTCTAATGATTGTGTAGTAGTATTACTTTGTTATAATTTGCACTTCCTTAATGACTGATGATGTTAACCAACTTTCTTTTTTCATTTTTTTAGCTTAATTTTTAATTAAAATCATAACTGTGTGCATTTATGGAGTACAATGTGATGATTTGATATACAATATGGAATACTCAAATCAAACTGATTAACATACCCATCACATCACTTACTTATTTTTTTCTGGTAAGACACTTAAAATTTACTCTTAGTTATTTTGAAATATACTTTTGCTTTGCACACATTACCTGAGATCCCACCAAAATGCCCTCCCTCCTCCCACTAATCGCCCTCCCGTGCCCCCTTTCCTTCCTCTCTCCTCCTCCTTGCTAGACTATATTTGCGTTTTATCATTCTTATGAGTGTGTGTTTATATACTCGTTCCGTAATAGTATTGAGTACATTGGATACATTTTTTTTTTAACCAACTTTCCATGTATGCATTTACCCCTTTCCTCAAACACACAGACCCACACACATATATTTTGGTGAATTATTTTTGTCATTTATTTTTAATCAAGCTCTTTGTCTTCTTATTATTGAGTTGTAATAGTGTTAAATTATATATTTGTTATGCAAATATTTTCACCCAGTTTGTACGTTGTTTTTTTTTTTTTTTATCAGTGTTTTTGGATGAGGAAGATTTTACCGAAGTCCCATTTTTCTTTTCTTTTCTGTTGTTACTCTTTTTTTATGACCTATGTAAGAAATCTTTGCCAAATGCAAGTTGGAATTCCTCCCAGGATTTCTCCAAAAGGCTTCATAATTTTAGCACTTATGTATTATTCTCTGATACATTTCAAATTAATTTTGCAAATGGTGTGCAGTAAAAGTAAAGATGATTTTTAAAGTGAATATTCAACATTTTAACAAAAATATTGAAAATATTATCTTTTCCAATAAAATTCCTTGGTATTTTTGACAAAAATCAACTGATCACATATGCATAGGCTGTTTTTAGACTCTGTATTTTGTTCCATTTATCTGTGTCCACCCCATTCCAATATTGTACTGTCTTGATTACCATACACTTACAGGAATTTTTGAAATTACAGTGTTTAAGTTTTGGATTATTGTTTTTCATTTTAAAAACTGTTCAGTACCATTTAAGTTTTTGCATTTATACGTAAATTATAAACTTAGTATTTCAATGTCTATCAAACAAAATGCGGGAATTTGTGTGGGGATTATATTGAAGCTAGAGACAACATAAAGACAATTGACATTTTAAATAATTGAGTTTTCTCATATATGAACATAGTCTAGCACTATAGGTTTTCTTTAATGTCTTTTAGAAATGCTTTGTAATTTTTATTGTACAAATATACACGTAATTTTTCAAAGTTTTCCTGAATATTTTATATTTCTGTGCTCTTGTCAATAATGCTATTATCAAGTACCGATTTAAACTTGTTTGTTAAAAGTGTGTAGGCATAATTTTTAAGAAATACTACTAACCTTACATCCAGTAGACATTAAAAATTCTATTAGATAGAATATTTTCAAATTTTTTCGATCTCATAGAATATTTTAAAAATATTTAGAACTTTCCACATAAACAACCAAGTTGTCTGTGAACAAAAAATTTATTTTCCTCTTCCTTTCTAATTTATATATCATGTGATCATCTTTTTTCATGATGATAGAATGGGTAGAATTGTCATTACGATGTTGAATAAATGCAGTGAGAGCAGATAAACTTTCTTTGCTCCTCAGCTTATAGGAAATAATTCAGGGCTTAGTATTAAATATAATCTTAGTCTTATTTTTTCATAAATACAATTTGTCAGTTTGAGGGAATATTTCTGTATTTCTTATACATGATTTTTCTGCATATATTGAAAGAATATATTTTAATTTAAATGTATATAGATTGTGAATCAGCATGATTAATTTTCAGATATTAATTATAGTATTGCTTAAATGAATATTTACTCATTATATATCTTAACTTTCATAATTTGCTGCATTCAGTGCCAGGTAGATCAATTGTGAGGCTCAGTGCAAAATAAACCCAAATGCCCTTTGTTTGTAATACACATAAAGGGGGCCGTGAAAGGTACTAAATGATAAAGCTTTTCAGTTTCTTTTACTTCGTTCTCAATATACTGATCATGGTGGGTTTTGTTTATCATTTAATGTTGTTCTTTTAAAGAAAAATTAAAATGTTAAACTATCAGTATGACTTTCATAATTCATCCTTATATTGTGCCATGCCCATTTCAAGTGCAGGTATGAAAGCACTTACCTCCGTTTGGAATCGTCTAGATTACACGGGTCACATTTTGTGGCTCATACATGCATATGCATTTTATTTTTCACAAAACTATGGAAATACTGAACAAATCTAACTCAACTATTGTTATTTTACTTCTCCATATGGTGCATAGTATAAAACTGTCCGCTTCGTAATTAGTCATGGGTATGGATGAACTAGAAAGAAAAGAAACTATGTGTTGCTATATTCTTACCTACACTTCAATGTCAGGATTTTCAGCGTGACCTGTTGACCAATATCGAAAAGTTTCCTTGGAGAGTGGAGCTTCTTGGGCTTTGAGTGCCCTTGTTTATTCAGTCACAGCTATTAGTGGAATGAGCTGTAAAGTCCCATTGCTCCAGTGCATGTTTTTTTTAGAGAGACTTAGAGTGAGCGCAAGGTAAGACCTGTAATAACAGGTTTACCTTGTATTTACTTTGTATTTCACTGAACTGCCATGTATCTGGGGTTTACTAGAATCGTGGGTTCAACTGGTATTAGAAATGAATATGCAATGGGAGCAGCAAGGGACAGGAACGTGTGCATCATGTGAATCTCTTCTGCTCACATACACACTCTGTAGTCAAATCAGTTTGCTTACAAAATACAAGTTCAAAGATAAAACTACTAAGAATTTCAAAATAGTGACATCAGTGCATTAAACCTCATGCACTGTCATGAAGACCTCATACATGCTGGGCTCTTTCCAACTGCACTAGTCACAGGTTCATGAAACTAGATGTGTTACGTACATAACACATATTAATATATGTGAGACAACAGAAAAAATTATTGTTCCAATTATGAATAAAAGTATTACAGAGAGCTTACTCTAGTTATGTCTGTTCAATAATACATTTACCTTTTTATGAATTTTACATTAACTTTTCTCATTTAGGCATCATTAGAGATTCATAGTCTTTTACAGCTTAATTGGTTGCAATTATTATTATTATTATTTCTGTTAACATCATTCACATAACTATTGGTATTTTTAGATATTAGATAATGAAAGTCACTTAAATTATCTCTTCTACACTACACCTACCAGGTATACAGTATCCATGTTTTATACCAACAGTGTTAGCAGATCCTAACTTATATTTCCATGTTCCCATGACATAGAAGAATCAGTGACATCCAATGCATCTCTCTTTTTTTTTTTTTTTTTTTGCAGTTTTTGGCTGGGGTCAGGTATGAACCCACCACCTTTGGTATATGGGGCCCGTGCCCTACTCCTTTGAGCCACAGGTGCCACCCCCAACGCATCTCTTTAAGGAAAAACAGTACAAGAGACATAAAGAAAACACATGACTGGTGCTAACACAAGTCTACATGTGACAGAATTGCATAGAACTGAATCCGTGCACACATATACAAATGAATGCGTACACAATTGAAAAACTGGTACAAGATAAGGGTTTCTATCATCACCATTACTATTAAATATAATGTTACGAGGCTTAGCCAGAGCAGTCAAACATGAGAGAGAAATAAAGGGCATCCAAATGAGAAATGAGAAGATCAGGTTATCCCTGTTTGCTGAGTATATGATGTTCTGTCAGGAAAACTGCAAAGACTCCACCAAAAGATTCTAGAATTAATAAACAAATTCAGCAATGTCTAAGGTGATAAAATCAATGTAGACAGATCAATGGCATTTCTATTAACTAATAATAGCCAAGCTAAGAGCCAAAGCAAGGACTTAATACAATTTATAATAGCTATAAAGAAAATAAAATACTTAGGAATATACTGAACCTAGGAGGTGAAAGAGGTCTATGAGTAGAACTACAAAACACTTTTGAATGAAATCATAGATGACACAAACAAATAGAAAAACATCCTATGCTTATGGATTGATGGACTCAACACCATTAAAATGTCCACACTGCCCAAAATGAATTACAGAAATTCAATACAATTCCCAACAAAATGCCAAAGTCAGATTTCACAGAGCTGGAAAAAAGTAGTTCTAAGCTTCATTTGGAATTGAAAAAGAGCCTGAATAGCCAAAGTAATCTTAAGCAAAAATTACAAAACTGATGGCATCTCATTATCAGATTTCCATTGATGCTATTCTATAAGGCAATAGTCTTCAAAAGTCGTGGCCCAGGCCAATGGAACTTAACATAGAACCCAGAAATAAAGCCATTGTCTAGAACAACTGAACTTCAGCAAAGACAACATACACTGGGGAAAGGAAGCCCCTTCAATACATTGTGCTGGGAAACCTGAATAGCCACATGCAGAAGAATGAGAAAGGACCCATATCTCTCACTATATACAAAAATTCACTTAAATCAAATGAAAGACTTAAATAGGATGCACAAAACCTTAAAAATTTTAGAAGACAACATAGGAAAAATTCTTCCAGATATCTGCCTATGTAAAGAATATAAGACTAAGAACCCAAAGGCAAATAACAGCAACAACAAAACTAAATGAATGGTACTTAATTAAATTAAAACTGTTAGCACAAAAGAGGAAGGAATCAAAAAAGGAAATAGACAAACTATAAAAGGAGAGAAAATATTTACAAACTGCACATCCAAATATGAGCTGACATTCAGAAGTGGAAGTGAACTCCAACCACCAACAAAACAAAACAAAACAAAAAACAACCCCATTAAAAAGTAGGCACAAGATATGAACAGAATCTTATCAAAATAAAACAGATAAATGACCAAAAAATATATGAAAAAATGCTTAAAAATCCTCAGGGAAATGCAAATTAAAACCACAATGATGACATCTGTCAGAATGCTTATTATTAAAATTTTAGAAAACAGTTGATGATGATTTGGATGGAGGAAAAAGAAATGCTTAAATACTGTTGCAGGGCCTAAAAATTAGCACAACTTTATTAAAAACCAGTATAAAGATTCCTCAAAGATATAAATGTAGACTTGCTTTTCAATCCCTTTCAATCCATCAACCCCACCACTGGGTCTCTATCCAAGGGATGCTGATGAAATCTGAAAAAGGTCTTTGGATTTTATCAATACCATTTTTTTGGTTGTGATATTGCACAAAAATATGTTGAGTGTGACTGCTGGAGGAAACTGGATGAAGAGCATCAGAGATCCCTAGGTATTATTTGTTACTACTGTATATAAATTAACAATAATCTCAAAATGAAAGGTTTAATAGAGTAGAAATGCTGAAAATGAATGTGAGAGTGGTAATGACCAAAAGTATTTATGGGCTCAGCGCCCATAGCACAGTGGTTATGGCACCAGCCACATACACTGAGGCTGGCAGGTTCAAAACCAACCTGGGCCTGCCAAACAACAATGATAACTACAACAACAAAAAAAAAATAGCCGGGTATTGTGGAAGGTGCCTGTAGTCCCAGTTACTTGGGAGGCTGATGTAAGACAATTGCTTATGTTCAAGAGTTTGCTGTGAGCTGTGACACCGAGGCTCTCTACCCAGGGTGACATAGTGAAACTCTGTGTCAAAAAGAAAAAATCATTTATGAAGATCATCAGCCACACATAATATGGACAGAGATGGGGAAAATGGATTTCAAAAGATGGATTGATACTGATTGTTCCAATTGAAGACGTGAACCTTAATGTACTCATAATCTTTTCTCAAATATGTTTCATTCATCACCAAAAGTTTCTATAACAATTACATTGAAAGAAATAATCTTTCTAATATCTTAGTATAGTAAATGATCTTTTTTTTAAATTTCCACAAATTTATCATGTTTATTTTCTTTCTTTATCTCTTTTTACCACAGACCTCAAATATAGCAGAACTAATCTTGGAATTTAACCATATGTAATTTTATTTTACATATCTGTACCATAATATTTAAATGTTATTTATGATAACTTTATTCTGTTTTTGCCTAGATTTCTAAAGTATATCTTTATGTATAAATAGTTACAATAACCTATTCACAGTCAGAGGAAGACAAAATTTAAAAAAAACCAATTTATTTTGATACCAGATTGACTAGAAATAAAGCTATTAGAATTCTGTAGCTATGAGAAAGAATTAATATTATGTTTAGCTTATGGAATACAGCAGGGTCTCTTTCCTGAATCCTACAATGTTTACAGGTATAATTCAGAGTTTAAAAATTTACAGAATAACCAGATATATTCAAAAGAATGTCTAATGCACTCTTGTATCTATCACTTGGGTAGGGATATCCAATTTTCTGGTCAGCAGTTTCAGGAATATCGTTTACTTCGGAGTGGTTCCCATTATCTCATCGTGGCTGTGATGTGGAAGTCAGCCAGGAACAGGGGGATAAAAAGGGAAGAGGTAATTATCTAGAGAACTAAAGTATAATATGCACTTGTGAAAAGAGAAAAGAAAATGTCTGGATGCTTGCCTCAAATAAAGAGGTGACATTATAAGTCCCTGGCAAGAGGCAGTTATACATTGCTTTCTAGCTTATATATGTGCACTGTAAGGAGAAAATAGTGTACTACTTAGTAATGAGAGAATGGGAATTTGTATGAAGTCAGCTTTAGACATTTAGGATTTCCTCTTTAAATTGTCTCACTTCTGCAAGAAGCTTTGCCTACCAGATATATACCAGAGAACATAAGATTTAATCCCTTAGTAGCATCATAATCCAAGGATAGTGTCTTTCAATATTCCCTCATTTGCATAATTAGGAGGGACTATTTTTTTCCCAGGTGAACTGTGTTCTAGTTACAAAGGTCCTGCTGGTATATTAACTTCTCATTGGTAGCCGCTGCGCTTAATCTTTCTGGTATAAAGGCACATATTTCCCCTTTACGATTATCAGTAATTGGAGAGGAAATTATTATAGCTTCTATAGATACGTGGTTCCCAATGTAGTAGACAGTATATTCTAGAAGGACTGGTGAACAGTATCTGTGTTTTGAAGTCCTGTTTTACAACATTCCCTTACTGCTCTCCTGTCGGTAGGTAAAATCCAAATCTCTTCCCCTTGACTCTGTGTGGGACTGTGATTGTTTTGACCAGTAGACCCTGGTGGTGGTGACACTGTGCGACTCCCACATCTGAGGGATAAAAGATGCCTTTCCCCTCGCTTGTTGGAACACGCTCACTCACTGACTCGCTGACGGCGCTGAGCTTCCGTGTGAGAAATCTGACTTCCTGAGGTCACCCGGCAAAGTGGGAGCTACACAACCCCCAGGGACTAGATGGGGGCCACTATTTGTACAAAATTTTAATATGTCTGTGTCAGCATCACATCGTGGTTTTTATTTCCATGTTTCTAGAGATTAATAAACTTGAGAATCTTCCTGCATGTTCATCTTTGTTAAGTGTCTCTTTACATCTTCTTCCAGTCTATTTATTACTAAGAATTGAGTTATTTATCTATTTGTCTGCAATGCCATCATCAAGTATATGACTTGCCAGTATCTTCCTCAGTCTTAGGTTCTTAATTCACTCTTTTATCTTTCAAAGAGTAGACCTTCTTTACATGGCCCTTAAAAAGCCTATTTCTAACACAACCGATTTTTTTCCTGTTTTCTTCTAGTTTTATGATTTTATTTGTGTTTTGAGTCATGATCTATTGCAAGTTTATTTTTTGCATATAGTGCCATTTATGGATTGAAATTCACTTTTTTGCACATGAATATCCAGTCATTACAGTATCATTTGTTAATATATATTTCTTTCCTTAAGCTTCTTTGTAACAGCTGAAACTCAAGTGAACATATTTGAATGTGTCTATTTTAGACTTAATATTCTGATCCATATTGAAGTGTCTAAATTGATGGCGGTAACATGCTGTATTAAATGCTGTAGCCATATAATAACTTCTACAGTTATAGTCCCTTCTCTTATTTCTTTTTCAAAATTGTTCCAGTTACCCTAGTGAATTTTTACTTCTTAATGAATTTTATGATCAAATTGTCAGTTTCTAAAATCAAGCTGGCTCTCATAGTTTGATTAAGATTACATTATACATATAGAACAAGGAAAAAATGAGTTTCTTAAACTATTGAATTTTCTAAGCCATGCCTTTGTTATTTATTTTGGGGTGGATGATTCTGTCCTTTTGTAAATATTCCTTGGTGTTTAGAGAGACAATCCTACTTGAATTTTTTTTTTCCTTTAAATCTTGCTCTGCACAAGCTAAGAACAGTGTTTTATATATAAATATGTGTGTGTGAGTGTGGACACTTCAAAATATGTATTAAGGGGCTCAAGTATTTTCCTTATATGTATAGTTTTTTTCTTTTTTATTAAATCATAGCCATGTACATTAATACTATCATGGGGTACAGTGTACTGTTTCTATATACAATTTGAAGTACTTTCATCCAAGTGGTCAACATAACCTTCATGTCTTTTTCTTATTGTGTTAAAACATTTATATTCTACATTTAGAGAGATTCACATGTACCCTTATAGGATGAACCATAGGCATGATCCCACCAGTCACCCTCCCTCCACCCACCCTTCCCCCTCCCCTCTCTCTCCCATCTCCCCATATTTCTGGGCTAAAATTGGGTTATAGCTTTCCTATGAAAGCTATAAATTAGTTTCATAGTAGGGCTGAGTACATTGGATACTTTTTCTTCCATTCTTGCCATCAGATCTTTGCAGGTGTTTTCCATTGGTCAAAATCAAAACCCAGGGAGGAGGAGCTC
>CAUYQV010042880.1:0-12760 GCA_963574575.1 Galagoides demidoff | reverse complement strand
TAGGCAACTTGCCTGTTGACATCAGCATGACGAACACAGAACATTTTCTACCTGCTCTGCAATGCAGGAGAGAATGCTAAACATTGCTTTATGGCATGCAAATCTTTCAAGGCACATCAGCCAGCCCCAGACCTGTCTATGACTCCAAGGTGCTATGGAGCTGGGAGTGGAGGAGCGCACCTTGCTGTCTGGAGCCTTTCCTTTTGCAGCGGTTAGGACCTCACATAAATCAACTCTTTTTTTTTTTTTTTTTTTTGAGACAGAGTCTGTGTCGCCCTTGGTAGAGTACCATGGTGTCACAGCTCACAGCAACCTCAAATTCTTGGGCTTAAGTGATTCTCTTGCCTCAGCCTCCCAAGTAGCTGGGACTACAGGCGCCCACCACAACGCCTGGCCATTTTTTTGTTGGCAGTTGTCATTGTTGATTTTAGCTGGCCCTGGCTGGGTTAGAACCCACCAGCCTCAGTGTATGTGGCTGGTGCCCTACCTACTGAGCTACAGGTGCTGCCGTAAGAATTAACTCTAGAAAAAAAAAAAGCTCAAAACATAATTGCTCAAATACTCCTAATAAAAATCAATAGTGAGAGGGGAAATGAGGTAAAAGACAATATATTAGTATTACAGATCACAAAATGATTCTGGAATAATTAAAACAGAAATAATTTGCCACCCTGTCCTGAATAATACAAAGGTTTGACCCTAACCTTTGGTTTATCATGCCACGGTGATTCTGACAATCCCCAGGCTCTGGGTCCAGGATGGTATTATGATTGTGTTTCTGGGGATTCCTGGTACTTCCCCAGGGGACCAGGGTTCTCCCTTCACGCATGCTAGAAGGCATCTCCTCCTGGGGTAAACAGAGTGATCCTCTACCTCTTCCTCTCATTCTGCAAAATGAGAAGTCAGATGGATACTAAAGTGCCTCCGATTCTAGGACTCCAGGGTTGTGAGGCAGCCCTGCGAGGCTGGGTTATGTGAGGTCCTAACCGCTGCAAAAGGAAAGGCTCCAGACAGCAAGGTGCGCTCCTCCACTCCCAGCTCCATAGCACCTTGCACAGAGCTTCCCTTGGGTTACCTACTTGACCCTCTCCTCAAGAGAGGGGCTCCTGCTTCCCTCGCCTGAGCTGCACATCTGCCTGAGGGAAAAAATCTCCCTGAAGCCCTCATTTCCGCAAAAGAGAATTTATCTTTGGTATTCTATTCCTCTAAGCCCCGCTGTTTCCCGTGTAACTGCCTTCAGACAAGGCTTTTGTTTCAGAAAATCAGTGAAGATAATTTTGTCCATCTTCAAAAGCAGAGGAGAATTACCAAAGAACATTTCTTCCAAGTAGCAAAGAAAGAAAACTTTGCTATTGCAGGGATGTCTTCCCTGCAAAGATTCTCTCCCAAGAAACTAGAAGTTCTCCCAGTGAGAACTTGCTCAGGTATATACCTGTATGTCAGTAATATAAAATGCTGTGAGCCCAACTAGAGTGCCCTGGGATTCCAGCACAAGGCCTGAGACGGGGTAAGTTCTCAAATATCCATATGAAATGGCCTGGGACCCCTGCTTCCCAACAGTGACCTATTTTCATATTATAAAAAGCCTGAGGGGAGCTCTCCTCTTGGCAAAGCCCAGAGCTGGGCTCGATTCACTACACGAGGTTAAGTTTCTCAGGCTTCTGTCCTGACATCAGGCTACAAGGAGCTTTGGGCAAGTCCAGTAATCCTTCACTCCTGCCCCATCACGGACTGGGTTATTTTCACTGCACAGAAACACTGCACTGAAAATAGCCACTTGTCTCTTTAGCTCATTCCTTCTCTGATCCTTGAAAGTCCTGACCTCTCACCTGGTCAATGTAAGGATCTGGAATTGGCCTGAATGAGGAAGATATTAGCAAGGGCTTGGGCCAGCCCCAGGCCTCTGGCTCATGCCAGGGCCAGTCAGGGATGCACAGGAATGCTGCTGTTTCCCATGGGGTTTGCTAAAAGACCCTTTGGGATATAGCTAATCATCCAATCAGGTAACCAAGTACGGGCCCTGAGGCAGCCACACAGCCTGTCTGCATGACAGCCGGCTTCAAATACCCAGCCTTGCTAGCTGCCTGACTGTGACAACTGCAATGGTATCATCTGTCATCCACCATCCACCCAACACCTTACCATCCAGGAGACAGGACAAGGGCGCTATAGCTGAGGAGAGCTGTCAGTGAAAAGCAAGGTGCTATAACACGAGCAAACCCACCAGCTGGTGCTTCTGCTGGGGGGACTTGCCCTGCAGAGCTCCTGGCCCCGTGGCCTCAGCTATGGAGCAAGGCCTCCAGCAGAGATTGCACCTGCCACCAAGCATCTCCACTGAGATGCCTCTCATAGCACTTGGCTATGGGGGCGATTTTCATCCAAACTAGACCTGGGTTCAACTTGACATTGAATCACAAATTCAGCCTTTGAAGGTTAGCTTAAAAAGCTCCTGTTTGAAGAAAAATTTTAAAACTATCAATGGGGCAAGCAGGATGGGAGGGAACGGTACTATTTTCTGGGGAAGGAGGAGGAGGACATGCTTCTTAAAGAATCTCTGGTCTGGGTGGACACCTGTTGTGGGCAGTTACCTGGAGCAGATAATAACCAGGGAATGAGCCCTGGTATGGGGGTAGTGGCAGCTTTGAAATTTCAAAAACACCTATGGAAAGTTATCAAAATTCCAGTATCTGAAGTCTACCCCAAGAGCAAAGGGCAGATACCAAATGGTCTGAGAGAGAAGGTGAGTGACTACAGATTTCCTCTAAGAGGAAAAGGGCACTCCTGACTTCCCACTTTCCAGGCCCATGGGAGGAGGCCAGCCTGCCCTGACTGGCTCTAGGAGGCATCCCTCCTCTTATCCCACGTCCTCACCCTCCCACCAGCTCCGGTACCACCCTTCCAACCCTTGGGGACTCTTAGGGAAGTTCTCTGAGGAAAGTTCCACCTGTGGCATTTTCAGAAGAGTCCCAGGTGTCCACAGGCATCAACCCGAGTGTCTGAGGCCTACCTAGCTGGGGGTGCAGATGGTGAGCGTGGCGCCCGCAGAGAACACCCAGAAGCCCGGGTACACGGCTTCGGTAAAATCCACCTTGTACTTATATAACAGGTGGACCTTGTCGGCAACGGCGAAGAAGATGACGAAGCCATGGTCACAGTTGAGAAGCACACCGACCCGCGTGGCCTTGGTGGAGGGCAGAGTTTTCTCCACGTTGTTGTGCCAGGCAGAGATCTTGGTGTTGAACCACTCCACGCACCAGGAAGCACTGTTGCGGCCAAGCCTGCTCTCGGGGCCCTTCCGCTCCATGCTGCCATAGCAGATGCCGACCCCACAGAAGTTGTTCTTCTGCAGCTCTACCTCCCAGTAGTGGATCCCTTTCTTATAGCAGTGCAGGCCCAGCACCTGAGAGCAGGACGTGAACCTCTGGGGATGTGGCCGATAGCTCTGAGGTGTGTCAGCCACAGAAGCTACGGAGTAGTTCTCTGACAAGGCCACCTTGCTGTGGGCAGTGTTGTAGTCCAGGATGACTTTAATATGATCTGAGGAAACACCACCCCAAGGAACCAGTTATAAGAGCCCACTTGCAGACCTCTCATAAACTGGAACTATTTATTCACTTGTTTTATCTATCCATCTACCCACCTACCCATTCGCCTACCCTTCCAGCCACCCACCCACCCATCAATCCACCCATCCATCTATCTATTCATCTATCTAATCATCTGTCCATCCATTCTTCCACCTACTCACTCATCCATCCATCCATCTATCCTTCCACCGACTCATCCATCTATTCTACCCACTCTTCTGCCCATCCATCCTCCCACCTACTCATCCATGTGCTTTCTGTCTGCCCATCCATCCTTCCACTTACTCATCCATCCATCCATCCGTTTTTTCCAGCCAGCCCGCCAGCCAACCATCTATCCATTTATTAGTCATCTATTAGTCTGTCCATTCACCTATCCAAAACTGAGCACCTGAGTCAGAGATACAAGGTGCCTGGCTTTATGGAGCTGATACTCCCAACAAGCAAAGCAAGTCCAGCACTGTGAGGCCCATGCTTTGCTAAGAGGGTGGGCACAGGCTGTAGGCACACAAGGGGAAAGGAGAGCCCAGGGGAGCATTTCTCAGGCAGGCTAAAAATGGGAACCAGGTAACAGAAGACTAGAAGAGCTAGACAGAGGAGAACACAGGAAAGACAGGCTACTCCAGGCAAAGGGAACATGTAAGGGAAGCCATGGAGTCCCAGGATGGTGGCCATGTACCAACGCCAGGCCAGGCTGGGTAGATGCAGCAGCAGGGGAGGAGCGTGTTAGGGCCACAGCGCAAAGGGCTACAGGTCTGGACTTTCATTGGGGTCAGCAGGGAGCCAGTCAAGGCTTGTAAGGACAGCAGTGGCCTGAACGCATCCTTGCTTGGGATGCTAGCACATCCTTTCCAGCTCTCCTGCCACTTTAACCAGCTCCAGGAGCACTGAAGCTGTGGTCCCCGCACTCAGCCTTCTCCCTTAGACACAGCATCTCCCCCCGTCCCCTCATAGGTGGTCCTGGACCCATCCAAGGGCTACAGGGGCAGCATGGCAGAGAGAGACAATCCCTAGCTTGGGAACTTGGGAGCCAAGAGACCTGGGTTTTCATCATCATTTAAAACTCCCTTGCTAGGTGGCTCAGGGCGCAGTGGTTTTCACTGAAGCCTCAGCTTCCCCTGGGGTGAAATGAATGGGCTGGGGGAAATGTCCTCAAAGGTTCTAAGTTGCTTTTTCTGCAACTAGAGGAGAAGATGGAGACCCAGGGGGTGCGGTGGCTCAGGGGCCACAAACTGAAACACACAGCATCATTGTAAGCAGCTTAGGTGACAGTCAGCTCTATCCCCATACTGGGCAGAGTCTTACGGAGGGTCCAAGGACAGCAAAGATCCCCACCAAGTCTTCTGCAGCTGCAGAGAAAGGAACAGCCAGAAATGCATGTTTCAGTGGTGTGTTTGGGCCACTGCATGGAGGTGGGTAGTGAAGGGCCCACAGGTGATGCTCTGGGATGGTGGGAGGACCTGGGCCTGGCCTTGAAGAAGGAATTCCACCCACTGTCAGGTCAGACTGGGGATACAGCTTGCAAAGGAGCTGAGAAGCAACTAGAGGGATGGATGGAGACCCAGGGGGTGTGGTGGCTCAGGAGCCAGAGGAGAAAGTGTCACAAGGTGAAGCTAAATAAAAGCTAAAAGGTGTCCTTTGGCTTTCATGGTGCAGAGGCCACTACTAACCTCACAGTAAGAGCTGCCTCGGTCTAGGGCAGGGTGAGGACTGGGTTTCTGCTTCTCACCTCAGCCACACGCTGCAACCCCTAGGCTGTTTTAAAAAAAACAGTGAAACTCTGACTAAACTAGTCTGAGGTGCAGTGTGGACATCGGGGATTTGACAAAGCTCCCCAAGAGATTCCAGCAGGCAGCCGCAGTTGAAAACCCGCAAGGGAGACAATCTACAGAGCTGCATTTCCCCAACCTACCTCACGAGGATCACCAAAGAAATGAGTGAAACGCACTGGCCCTGAGTCTGACCTTGTAGGACTGGAGCAGGGGCCAGGAATTTGCATTGTTAACAAGTGTTCAGCCAGCAAGCTGGCTGGTACCTATAATCCTAGCTCTCTGTGAGGCTGAGGGGGATGGATCACCTGAACTCAAGAGTTTGAGAACAGCCTGAGCAAGAGCTAGACCCCATCTCTACTAAAAACAGCCAGGCATTGTGGCGGGTGCCTGTAGTCCCAGCTACTTGGGAAACTGAGGCAAGAGGATCTCTTGAGCCCAAGAGTTTGAGGTTGCAGTGAGCTGGGATACTACGGCACTCTACCAAGGGTGACAAAGTGAGACTCTGTCTCAAAAAACAAAAGAACAGTAAGTGTTCAGTGATAGGGAGGTGAGATAGAGAGTTGCAGCCCAGAAAGTTGTCTGGTTCTACCAATTTTTGTTTTTATGATTTAGAGAAATTTATACATGCCACATGGAATGGGCAGGCCCCTGTAAAGACAACAGGGCAAAGAGACTGGAGTGAGAAACCTAATCAGGAGTGGAAGATTCCAGAGAGGGCAGGAGGAGCAGGACCCTGAGTCCAGTGCAGAGGTGAGAGAAAGGGTGGCAGGGGAGGGGACAGAGGCTGACGGGGTTCCTTCTGGGTTGTCTCTCTTCTCCGTGAAGCCAAGGGTGGGCAGGACAAAGAGAAGACTGGCGTTATGGCCAGTGGGAAGGCTGGGAAATGGCGGCTCTGGGGTGGCGGGAGTGGGAGGGTCAGCAGAGCAAGCGTGCCAGAGATGGGTGACCACAATCGCCCCAACTGCAGTTGGCTACCAGCACCACCCCAGAGAGAAGTGGTGAGCTCGGTCCAGCCAGACTGGACCGAAAGCGGGACAAAGGCCTGACTGTGGGGTCTGAACTGGCTAGGAAAAGAGATGAGGAAAGGGAGTAAATGAGGGAGGCACTCTACAAAGGGCAGGTGCAGCCACAGAGCTGGCTGAGGAGAGGAGCAGCGCCCACTGCACCAGAGGTGTGGAGGACTGCAGAACCTTGCACCAGGTGCCACACTACTCACACTCAAGGAGCTCGGGTCTGGACTTGGCTAGGAAGTTCCCCAGCACCGTGGCCTTTAGCGCCTCAGAGTTCGGCTTCGGGGTGGAGGCTTTGGCTGCAGCTGGGAGAGGAAACAGAGCAACTTTCAGGACAAACTCAGAGTGAACACTCTAGTGTCCCTTGCCCACAGTAACTCACCCTCCTGGTCCACTTGTTTAAAATCCGCTAACTCTTTCGGGGCTCCGAAAGTGGGAACCTTGGTAGATGTCCCAGTGGGAGCTGCTGGGGATGAGGAGAAATGTGACTTGGCAAGGTGACAAGAGCAGACAGTGGCCTCTACTCCCACCAAGCTGAATGGCAAGAGCCACTTCCAACAAGCACACGCCCGAACAGCCAGGGCAACAAAAGGGAGTCCAGACAGGACAACACCATCTTATGGGTCTTATGTATACAGAATATACAGAATAGAACATAAAACTCAGCCCCATCACAGAACCCAGAGGAGACAGGCTGACGCTCCCTGCCAGCATCTAGCTCCGTGCACAGAGACAGACATGCAAAAAGGCATAACTTACGATGTTTCTTGGTTGCCTTTTCATCTTCTGCAAAAGAAAGTTTTCAGGATTAAGATCTTTTAAAGCACAATACAATGACACCTTCAAAAGACCATAATAATGTTCATTCATGTGAATCTGACCCATTCAAATAAATGGTGATTTTAACTTAAAAAATACAAGAGGTCACAACAAGCAAAATGAGTCTATAGTGATACAAACCAGCGTCAGTTGTTGTGAGGGGAGGGACGGCCTAATAAAAAGCATGAAGGCTTTTCTGGGATAAAGGAAATTCTTTATCTCGATTTGGATAATGGTAACATAGGTACACATTTGTCAAAATTTATCTGGGTCCATTAAGATCTGTACGTTTGGGGCGGTGCCTGTGGCTCAAAGGAGTAGGGCGCCAGCCCCATATGCCAGAGGTGGCGGGTTCAAACCCAGTCCTGGCCAAAAAAAAAACTGCAAAAAATAATAAACAACTGTTGTTTAAAAAAAAATAAAAAAGATCTGTACGTTTCAGATTTACTGCAGGTAAATCGGGAGCTCTGTGGTTTATAAGCCCTCTGGGCGATTCCAAAGCATGCTCAAGTGGGCTACATTTTCCCAGCCCCTGGAACGAAATCTTGGGATCTTCTCCCTGTCCACCTGCAGGCTTATCTGCAGACAGGCCCTGCCCACTCCTGTTATCCTCTGCCCCCCAAACCAGGCCCTCCCTTCTTCTCACTTCGGAGTTAAACATTTCTCAAAATTGTTCACTCTGCCCCCTTTCCTTAGCTACTGGACCAGCATCTTGAGGGGGGTGAAGGCAGCCTGTGACACCAGCATACGGCACAGGCCACTCCCTCATCACTACTCTCAGGTGTCTCCCCACCGTGAGTGACTCTGCCCTCTCTTACCTACATCCTCATCTCAGCTTGTTTACCATGAGCCACTTGCAACAGAGAAGAGCCTGGATTACCCGCCCCCCACCCAATCTAACTTTCACAGATCTAGCTGTTTTCCAGAATGTCGTTTTGCTGAGGCAGGAGGGCATCATCTCACCAGGGGACGAGCCTGCCTGATGCCAGCGTTCCCAGCTCATTCGTGCACTGAGGGTGGTGTCTGTGACCAGGGATAGCCATGGGGAGTTTTCCAGCAGGGTGACAGGGGCAGGATATATATAGACAGTGATACTTTTTTGTATACTTTTTCACTTCCCTCTCACACATTTTGCAGCCCAGCTGCGGGCTCCCTCCTCCATCTGCACCAGGCACCTAGCCCTGACTCTGCTTCATCCGTAACTGGGCCCACACATTTGCTGCTGAAGACAACACAGACATTAACAACAAGCGAACAGCAGTGACAGAAAATAAGCCCAGAGCTCTCTCATTACCCCCAATGCTCCCATGGGGGAAGGGCATCCCTGTTATGTTCATATTGACATTCTAAGCAAGTTTATAACTTATAAACAGCTCTCATAGGCTTGGATCAGTGGCTCACATCAGTAATCCTAGCACTTTGGGAGGCGAAGCTGGGAGGACTGTTTGAGGCTAGGAATTCAACACCATCCTGGAGGCTTACACCTGTAGCTTAGTGGCTAGGACGCCAGCCACATACACTGGGGCTGGAGGGTTCGAACCCAGCCCAGGCCTGCCAAACAATAATGACAACTACAACAAAAAAATAGCTGGGCACTGTGGTGGGCACCTGGAGTCCCAGCAACTTGGGAGGTTGAGGCAAGAGAATCACTTAAGCCCAAGAGTTTGAGGTTGCTGTGAGCTGGGACACTACAGCACTCCACCGAGGGTAACAAAGTGAAACTCTGTCTCACACACACACACAAAAATAGACTAGTCTGGATAATAGCAAGACTCCATCTCTACAAAAAATTTTCAACATTAGCCAGGGGCCAGCCGTCACAGTGGCTCACATCCATAATCCCAGCACTTTAGGAGGCTGGGGCAGATGGACTGCTTGAGCTCAGGAGTTTGAGACTAGCCTGAGCAAGAGTGAGACCCTGTCTCTAAAAATAGCGAGGCATTGTGGTGGGTACCTGTAGTCCCAGCTACTGGGAGGCTGAAGCAAGAGAATTACTTGCGCCCAAGAGCTTGAGGTTGCTGTGAGCTATGACGCCATAGCACTCAAAAGGGGTGGCAAAGTGAGACTCTGTCTCAAAAAAATAAAATAAAGGGTGGTGCCTGTGGCTTTGAGTTGGGCGCCAGCTCCATATACCAGAGGTGGTGGGTTCAAACTTGGCCCCGGCCAAAAACTGCAAAAAATAAAATAAAATAAATAAAAATTAGCCAGGCATGGTGGTGCACACCTGAAGACCCAGCTAATCTGGAGACTGAGAGAAGAGGATCACAGGAGTTTAAAGTTGCTCTGAGCTAGGCCATGACACTCTAGCACAGGGGTCTTCAAACTTTTTAAACAGAGGGCCAGTTCACTGTCCCTCAGACTGTTGGAGGGCTGGACTGCAGGCCCCAGGACGAGTCGGCTGCTAAGTAGGACAGGCAGTGGCAGCAAAAACACCTGGCGGGCCAGATAAATGTCCTAGGTGGGCCACGTGTGGCCCACAGGTCGTAGTTTGAGGACTCCTGCTCTCTTCAAATTGCCCCATGTGAACATCATTCTCAATAATCCTGGGGGCTGGATATCACTATTATCCACATTTGACAGGCAGGGGACTGAGAACCAACCCCCACATCAGCAGTGTATGCCTTCTCTGTGAGGATGATATCACCCTCATGAGGGTAAAAGTACATTCTTTTTATTTTTCTTCCGGAAATAAGAGTCTCACTTTGTTACCCTCTATAAAGTTAGTTGACAGAAACCTCAGACTCTTGGGCTCAGGTGATTCTCTTGCCTCAGCCTCCCAAGTAGCTGGAACTACCCACCACAATGCCCCACTGGTTTTAGAGACAGGGTCTTGCTTTTGCTCAAGCTAGTCTCAAACTCCCGAAGCTCAAGCAATATACCCGCCTCAGCCTCCCAGCACTAGGATTCTCTATCCGATGCAAAAGTAAATTCCTTTTATTTATTTATTTATTTTTGAGACATAGTCTCACTCTGTCACCCTGGGTAGAGTACCATGGCATCCTAGCTCATAGTAACCTCAAACTCAATTCTCTTGCCTCAGCCTCCCAAGTAGCTGCGACTACATGCACCTGCCATAACACCTGGCAACTTTTGGGGGACAGGGTCTCACTGGCTCAGGCTGGTCTCAAACTCCTGAGCTCAGGCAATCCACCTGCCTCAGCCTCCCAGAGTGTAGGATTAGAGGGCTAGGCCACCACACCTAGCCCCAAAAGTAGATAGTCAAGGGAAGAGAACCAAAATAATCTTACTCTATGTGTAAAAGCACAAAATATAAAGACTTGTGCGGTACATGGGTGGCATTAAAAGTTCATGGAGGGTGATTAGGAAAAAAATGTTCTAAAACATTCTAGGGCCTCAAGAAGGAGGTTGATAAGGAAACACGGGAAACACTGGCGGGTAATAGCAGAAGCACAGCACAACCCAAAGCCCAAGTACTACTGAGTGATGAGCGAGGTTTGGCCTCGGCTCATCCAGAACCACCGTGGGCCTCCTCTGGGGGCTCTACCCAAATGCCAGATGTGAGCGTAATAACAAAACAAGCCAACTTCGGGGATTCTCCCACCTGCCCCAGTGGGGTCCTGCTATAGCCCTTGGACTCCCCCTCGGTGTCTGTACCAAACTTTCCTCCAGCTGAAGCCCAGGGCCCTGTGGTAACTTGGGGTGCCCTGTGAATGACTGAACCAGAGCATTAGTCAGCCACCTCCACGCTGTGGCCATGGGATGGAGATGGGGACGGGACTACTTACTTGAGACCTTCCCAGGGCGTAAGGGTTTGTGTGTGGATGCTGCTGGGCCATGCTCTCCAGAGTCACCTGCGCCAGAGAAAAAGGCTCAGTATGTGCAGCTGCTCCTGCCAGCCCCAGAGGCCACCTTTGCCACAGGCGGGAGTGGGCGGGCAGAGGGATTACACAGATAGCCATTTCCATGACCTTCTCTAGCTGGTCATTTACAAAAGCTGCAAACAGGATCAGAGAAGGACTAGTCTGGTGTGTTCCCTTTTTTCTCTGGCTTAAGATGCAGCCAGGTCAAGTGTTTTCTCCAGCAGCACCCAGCTCTGCAACCTGAGGCCTCTCTGAGCTTCAGCTGCTTCAAGCACAGAATGGGGAAGATTCTATCCTGCTCGTGGTTGATGTGACCCCGTGTGAGATGAAGTTGCGTGGCACACAACAGAGGCTCAGTCAACATTTATCCCTTAACCACTGATTTCTCTATCCCTTCATCCTGCACACCAGCCATCAACAGCTTTGTTCCATCCAGGGCATGTCCACAATGCAGTGGTACCAGGGGTCAGGGTCAGAGTCCGCACAGAGGGAGAGGGGGAAGATTGGGGGAAAAAAGCCACAATGCAGCTGCAACACTGCTCACTTCAGAAACTGTTCGGCAAGGACACTAAGCTGGCCAAGCTGACATTCAAGGCCGCCCCTGGATTACACAACAGAGTTATTGTGAGCCAGGCTCTGTGACAGGCATGGGGGGCAGGGGGAACAGCATTGAGTAAAAACCAAACACAGCTCCTGTCCTCACAGAGATCATAACCTGGTAAGGGAAACAGAGGAGTAACAAGGAAGAATGAAAAGGACGATCAGGGTCCCAGGGGCTGGTCTGAGTGGGAGAGGTGGCAGGAGAGGCCGGTGGGACATGGATTGCTTCCATGATCTTCAAAGGGTGAGAGGGATGAACTGGTGAAGGTGGTAGAGTCCGAGCCTTCTGGGCAGTGGGAAGAGCCTGTGCAGAAGCCCTGTGGCAGGAGGCTTGGCATATTTGAGGAGATGAATACAGAGAGATGCAAAGGACAAGGCTGAGGGCAGGTGGGGGCCAGATAGATGAATAGGGCCTGATCTGGCTTATAGGGGTCAAGGGTCTGCTCTGTGCTCCAAGTGCAATGGAAAACCATTAAGGGGGGTGAAGGGGAAGAGATCCAAGGGATAGGACCTGCACCCCGAAAACCTCTCTCTGGCTTCCGTGGTAGGTACCAAAGGGTGTTCAGAAGGCTGCCATAGTCATAGCTGCCCACAGTGGGCATGGGTGTTGGCAACAGAGAACGGGTGGCTGTCACTGGGACCAGTGGACTGAGTCAGGAGTAATTTAAAAAAAGCAAAATTGGGCAGCACCTGTGGCTCAAAGGAGTAGGACACCGGCCCCATATGCCAGAGGTGGCAGGTTCAAACCTAGCCCTAACCAAAAACTGCAAAAAAAAAAAAAGAGCAAAATTTGGCAATGGGATGAAGGAAAGGGGGTTTCCATGAAGAATTCCAGTTTTTTCCCCAAACTAGACATTCCCCCAACAAACACAATGACACCCCAGAATCCACTCAAAACCTATCTGAGTTAAGCCTAAGATTACAGACAAAAGGAGCCTGTTGGCTCAGCGCCTGTGGCTCGATCGGCTAAGGCGCCAGCCACATACACCTAAGGTGGAGGGTTCGAATCCCCAGCCTGGGCCCACCAAACAACAATGATGGCTGCAACCAAAAAAAATGGCCGGGCATTGTGGTGGGCGCCTGTGGTCCCAGCTACTTGGGAGGTGGAGGCAGGAGACTCGCTTGAGCCCAGGAGTTGGAGGTTGCTGTGA
>CAUYQV010042878.1:0-34669 GCA_963574575.1 Galagoides demidoff | reverse complement strand
ATGGGATCATAGCTCATAGCAACCTCCAACTCCTGGGCTCAAGCGAATCTCCTGCCTCCGCTTCCCAAGTAGCTGGGACCACAGGCGCCCGCCACAACGCCCGGCCATTTTTGGGTTGCAGCCATCATTGTTGTTTGGCGGGCCCAGGCTGGGGATTCGAACCCGCCACCTTAGGTGTACGTGGCTGGCGCCTTAGCTGATTGAGCCACAGGCGCTGAGCCTATAAGCTCTTTTTAAAGAAGAGTAGCCCTTTACTAACATTTTTACCAGAAATCCTCTGAAAGAGGTAAAAAACAGGACTGCCCTGGTTGAAAGGGAAGCCTGTCTCTTCCTCCCTCCTTGCCAACGTGGTCACCTATTGCTCCATGACCGGTCGTATCTCAGCCATTCCTCCCCCATCACCAATGCACACATAATCCAGGCAGATGGGTGTTTTTGTCCTACTTTGAAGGACTTCCATGAAGAGACCATCTATGCCTTCCTTAGGGTCTCATTACATGTAAAAATCCTTGCAGCAGTGAGTCCTTGTCATAGAAAATTACACAGAAAGGTGCCTGTGAACCCCAGTGCCATTCGAAGTACTAGAACCAACACAGCATTTCCTGACCCACTTCTGCTTCACTCCCATATGCTTAGTGCATTATCATACCCAGCGTCAGTTTCAAACAAGAGTGTAATGATTATGTCAATCTAAAGCAAATCCTTCTAGACTTTCATAATCTGCTCTAACCTTTTAAGTCCTACACCTAGCTCAGCAGTTTTCTTAGCAATTTGCCTTCTCAAGCTTTATAAAGCCTTTGATATAGTTTTTATAGAAACAACTTTCTTTGTATGCTCACATTTCACCAATTTATGTAATAATGAAATTATCCAAGTTTAACTGGTATAAACAGGGAGAAAACATAACTCTTGGAAAGTATTCGACTTAAGTGGTGGGAGCAGAAGGGTGCAGGCTCAGGCAGCCGGTTGGCAACTCACGTTCTGTGCGCATTGGGCACACAGAGGGAGCAGACAGCAAGTTGGTGCAGCAGCTCTGCTCTATCGGATGCCTGGAACCATTTTAGGAAGACCAGAGTGCGATTCACAAGGCTGAAGACATTATCACAGCTCCATTCTGACCTTTTGGTGTTTTCCAATATATTCCTTTCTTGGCTTCACTTCTAAATTTCTTTGCTCAATGTAAAGACAGAGGTGGGAATGAGGAAATGAGGGTGATTACAATAAAAAATTTTGATTATTTCTGAACCGGGATTCAAATCACATGACCAGTATTATTTACTTGGATGGTGTTATTTTACGGGTAGAATCGTTCTGGGTTTGAGAGTCTTAGTTTAACATCATAAAAATAGAGACATGGTATAGCTAAGAGGCTTGCCTGTGAAGACTGCTATGTGAAAAACAGACACCAAACCCAGGAGTCCCTACTTCTTTGGGGGATCCTACAGGCTCTATGGCCTCCCTGGCACAGCAAATTTTTTCCAAGAGCTTTTGGACTCTCTGAAGATCAAAGCTGCTTTTACAATGAACAGCTCTGTGCAAATTCCCAGAATTAGTTTCTCAGATAGCAGGAAAGCTCCTAAACCAGGTTGCGCATGAGTAAGCAATGATTTCCTCCCTCCTGCAAGAGGTTAGTCTCTCAGACAGATGTGACTGGCCTCTTTTGCCCCCTAGGGCTCTGAGGCCAGGGGTGGGGCTTGGTGGAGGCTCTTAGGTGCCCTGCTGAGGCAAGTGAAGTGCAGCAGCCCAGATTCCACCTCCCTTTCTAAAAACCACACACCCTACGGAGAGTTCTGGGAGAGCAGAGCTTTGCCATATGAGGACTCCAGAAAATCACATCAAAAAACTGGTGTTATTACACATACCTCCTCCTTCTCTGTTAATAATGGGACAAGGGAAATTAATAAATTAACATACTGCTCATTATACTTCAAAAGAAACAATTCTTTTCTTTTTTACACTTTTTAAAAATTAAATCATAGCAGTGTACATTAATACTATCATGGGGTACAGTGTACTGTTTCTATATACAATTTGAAATACTTTCATCCAACTGGTTATGTAGCCTTCATGTCTTTTTCTTAGTTATTATGTTAAGACATTTATATTCTACATTTAGAGAGATTCACATGTACCCTTATAGGAAGAACCATAAGCATGATCCCACCAATCACCCTCCCTCCACCCATCCTCCCATCCTCCCCATATTCCTGGGCTAAAACTGGGTTATAGTTTTCCTATGAAAGCTATAAATTAGTTTCAGAGTAGGGCTGAGTACATTGGATACTTTTTCTTCCATTCTTGAAATACTTTGCTAAGAAGAATATGTTCCAGGTCCAGCCATGTGAACATGAAGGAGGTAAAGTCTCCATAAAAGAAACAATTCTAAGACACATTACAGGCACTGAGAAGAGGGGTGTTTATGGACTTTCCTTGTTCAGAGAGCAACCTTTCCAGGAAAAGGTAATTCATAGTCTTCCCCAAGATCAGCTCAACATTAGCCTAGAAGGCCATCTGCACACTTGTTAAGCATGAAGCCCATGTGCTGGGGGATCCACTCTGGTGGGGTTATAATAGGAACTCTGGGTCCTGGAAGAAGGATCCAAGAATAAGCACTCAGTAGGAGTTGGCAACTCAGGGTCTGAAATTACAAGAATTCATGAGAGAGAAGCTTAAATGGGCGAGGAGGGAAGAGTACAAATTATGGGAACCAAATACATATATAATATAAAAAAACAGGAAGAAACAGCACAATCTTGTAAAATGTGGAAATATACCATGATGTACACAAGGGATTTCCATTAGGGAACTTTTTCTGGACTAGAGTAAGGCATCCATTTCTGGGGATTTGATTACCAACTCAAGCACTGCAGAGTGAATAAATAAGACACTGCTGCTGCCTTAACCACTGTGTCTGGGGGTAAAATTCCAAAAGCCCGTGACACCCAGGAATAAATCCCAAGTGTATATGTTCTCCTTGAGGGCCATGATTCCACCTATTGGCAAAAATACTGCTTCTGTCTTAAAGCTATTAACAACCTATGTTTAAAATCACACAGCTGGGGCAGTGCCTGAGGCTCAGTGAGTAGGGCCCCAGTCCCACATACTGAGGGTGGTGGGTTCAAACCCAGCCTGGCCAAACTACAACAACAACAACAATAAATAGTCGGGTGTTATGGCAGGCATCTGTAGTTCCAGCTACTCAGGAGGCTGAGGCAAGAGAATCGCTTAAACCAAGAATTAGAGGTTGCTGTGAGCTGTCTGTGATGCCACAGCACTCTGCCAAGGGTGACAAAGTAAGACTCTGTCTCTAAAAAGAAATCACACAGCTGGCAGATCAGGAGAATCAAAACCTGATAGTCTTATAAAAGAATTTAAAATAATCCATGGGGAAATGTTCTGAGCCTGAAAAACAGTACTTTCACATAGACACACACAGGACCATGTGTGTGCATGCCCTGGGACAACTGCCTGCACAGCCTCAAGAATGGGGGCCTGGTACAAGGGAATCTTTCTAAAAGTAGAACATAAACGTCTTAACACAATGACTAAGAAAATGACATGAAGGCTATGTTAACGAGTTTGATGAAAATATTTCAAATTGTATATGAAAACACCACACTATACCCCATGATTGCATTAATGTACACAACTATGATTTAATAATAACCAAAAAAAATGGGGGCCTGGAAAGGCAGGGTAGATGAGAGTGGGATGGAGTTCATGTTCCCTTCTCTTTACGCATTGCCGGTTTATCCCACTGACTCACAAATTCTCTTCAAGATGCATCTCTTCCTCTTCATACCTGACAGCTTTTCTCCTTCCTGAACACTCTCTCCAAATTTCTATGCAGTCTACATTTGAATTTCCATGACTCTGCCACACTCATTGGCCTCCTACTCATTTATGCTCCTTGGCCTGGGCATAAATCTTTCATTATATTTCTGACTTGCTTGCTTCCTATTGCCAGTTACTGTTATTTCTGGTGTCAGAAGTCAACACCCAATTCCAATACAAATTAATCATGTATAGTGTGGACTGGAATAGCTTGTCTTTTGTTACCTCTGTAGTGCTTAACACATAGCAGGCAATCAATAAATACTAATACTTGCTGGTAGATTTGTTTCTATTTTATGTGTATGTTATATTTCAGGAGACACGATCCAATCTTCATATGACATGACACAAGATAAGTATGTCCCCACACTGTACCCCAGAAGTGCATTAATGTACATAGTTACCATTCAATTAAAAAAAAAAAAAAGATAAGTATGGTATGTTCAAACTATACTGTTATATAACCTCTTGTGTTTTTTTTTTTTTGGTTTTTTTTTTTAGATGGAGCCGCAAGCTGTCCCCCTGGGTGGAGTGCCATGGCATCACAGCTCCTAGCAACCTCCAACTCCTGGGCTCAAGCAAGTCTCCCGCCTCTGCCTCCCAAGTAGCTGGGACAACAGGCGCCGGCCACAACGCCCGGCCATTTTTTTAGTTGCAGCCATCATTGTCGTTTGGCGGGCCCTGGCTGGGGATTCGAACCCACCACCTTAGGTGTACGTGGCTGGCGCCTTAGCCGATTGAGCCACAGGCGTCGAGCCTCTTATTATTTCACTTACAGGAACAGACAGCATCCTTTCTGATTCATCCATGCAAGTTTCACCTTGTTTGGTTTATCACTGTTGCTGGAGGACTTCATTTGTTTCCGTCCTCATAGATTTTATGTTCCTCGATTTTTGCATTTCAAAACTTTCATATTGACCCACGTATAGACTGCCTGGCCTTCAAACAGCAGGGTCCACGTAGCATCTATCTGTCTTTGTGCCCATTAGCACCTTGGCATTTAGTAGGTTGAAGAGCTGGAGGAAATAAATTGTGGCTCAATAACATAAACCCAAAGCTCTACAGTTTGATTAACAGGGATTAAAAAGTGGTATAGGCTGAAGATAAAAATAGGATCAAGAAATGTTTAGACATGGAAATGGGTTCATAATGGATCTGACTCAGGGGAAATGCCATGCTTATGCTTTCAAATAGGTCATCTGTTCTGGGCACCATGTTCTTTGCAAACAAAAATTGCAAGAATAGGCTTTGCGCCTGTGGCTCAAGCAGCTAAGGCGCCAGCCACATACACCTGATCTAGTGAGTTCGAATCCAGCCCAGGCCTGCCAAAACAACAATGACGGCTGCAACCAAAAAATAGCCAGGCGTTGTGGTGGGCGCCTATGGTCCCAGCTACTTGGGGGGCAGAGGCAGAAGAATCGCTTGAGCCCAGGAGTTGGAAGTTGCTGTGAGCTGTGATGCCATAGCATTCTATCCAGGGTGAGAGCTTGAGGCTCTGTCTCAAAGAAAGAAAGAAAGAAAGAAAAATGCAAGAATAGAACCATGAATATAACTCAGGTGGCACTTCTGACCCTGGCAGAAATGTGTTGTGGTATCTGGTTTCCAAAGATGACCACCCCTAATAAACCACACTGCTACCGTGTTTCCCCCAAAAGAAGACACTGTCTTATATTTATTTTTTCTCAAGAAGACACACTAGGGCTTATTTTCAGGGGATGTCTTATTTTTATTAAGTATAATACAACAATCTACATTCATTCAAATGCAGTTAAGTCATCTTCTTCTGGGACCTGAAAGGGGGAGGCGACCTTGTTGGTGGGGCTGGTGCTAGTGATATGTGAACTCCTGTCCCCTAGCCTGTCACATGTGTGCAATAGGATGCCTGCAACCCCAGTTACCACATGTGAACGGCTTGGACAAAGGAACTGTGGCAGATAAAAGGTATTCTAGTCTTCCTTACCGGTCTGCACCCACAGAAATGCATGGTGTGGCTATGCAGATATGCCCATCACTAGGTCTTATTATTGGGGTAGGGCTTATATTTAACAAATGCATAGAAATCCTGCTAGGGCTTATTTTTTGGGTAGGTCTCATTTTCAGGGAAACACGGTAGATATTCATGCCCTGTGTGCAGTGCACGCTTATACTCAGCCAAGTCTGGCTTTGGGTAACTTATAGAACATGGCTAAACAGACTCTGACTTCCAAGGCTTGGTCACAAAATGTCTTGGGGCCTCTGCCTTATTCTCTCAGAATGCTCACTCCTGAGACTTTTCCTCTTCAATGCTGGCTGTCATGCTGTGAGATGCTCAAGACACACATAGAGGCCACGTGGGGGGCTCCAGTCAACAGTCAGTATCAACTCACCGCCATGTCCTGGATTCTCAGGGCCATCCCAGAACTCCTGAATCCAAATGTGTGTTATGAGAAGCCCTCCCGGAAATTCTAACACACACTGAAGCTTGAGAAGCACTTCTAGATCAATGGCTCTCCACCCTGTTTTTTCATGACAGCCTGTCTCAGTAAGGCAGAAGATACTTCCAAGGCAGACAGACTTTGATCCTGAGAATAAAGGTCCCTGCTACTCTTGTTTCCTTCTCCCTCTTGTAGTGGTGTCTGGCTTTTTGCTGGGAGGGTTCTCCTCTCCCATCCCATGTGCTCATAGTGGGACTATATACAAATGCCTCTCCCTCAGCCCTAGTAAGGGCACATGAGTCAGGCTGGGCCATCACAGTATCGCTTCCCTCTGAACACAGACATGGGCAGTGTGGGGCACTAACACAAGAGAGACTTTCTTTCTGAAATTGTCAGGTCAAGTTGAGGAAAAGATTCTTCACTCTGTTAACCCTGAAGCTGATAATCAATCCTGTCTGAAGTTATCAACTGCTACACTAACTGGTCATGTGAGCCGATAAATTCCTTTGAAAGTTAAGCCATTTCGTATTTGGTTTCACTGGAAACCAAAGAGTCCCGACTAGTATAGGTAAACCTGGAAGGATTATACATGTGTCTAGCCCAGCAATAGAGATTGATGGATTGATAAGTGGAGCTGAAATTCAGACATGAATTTTAGAGTTGTTTTTGGAAACATAATGGGTCCAAAGCTCAGGTGATGAAGCACGCATCTCTGAACACCATGGGGCTGATGTGCTACCTGACCAACTCTGCTCAAAAGATGCAAACAAGAGTCCACTGGGACCCATGTGCAGTGGCTCTCACCTGTAATCCTAGCACTGTGGGAGGCCTAGGCAGGTGGATTGTCCAAGCTCAGGAGTTCGAGACCAGCCTGAGCAAGAGGGAGACCCTGTCTCTAAAAACTAGCTGGGCGTTGTGGCAGGTGCCTATAGTCCCAGCTACTTGGAAGGCTGAGGCAAAAGAATTACTTAAGCCCAAGAGTTTGGGGTTGTTGTGAGCTATGACATCATGGCATTCAACCCCAGGGTGACTGAGTGAGACTCCATCTCAAAAAAAAAAAAAAAAAGAAAAGAAAAAAAGAAAGAGTCCATCGGATCAGGATCCCAGACAGGCTTTTGTTTCCCTGGTATAAAAGGCAAGACCCAGCTGTCACACGGCTTTTTTCCATTCCCTCCTACCTGCTGAAATGCAGTCATGACACCTGGGAGTGCAGCAGGCCTCTTGAGAGGAGGGTGGGTAAAAGCCTCATGCTGAGGGTGGCAGAGCAGAAAGACGGAAGCAGCCCATCCTTGCTGGCTCTTGTCCCTGTCCAGGGTTGCCCTCCTCTTGGCTTTTTGATATTTGAGGAAAAGTAAACCCTACGTCATTAAGCAACTACTGCTGGTTTCTGGTATACAACAGCCAAATGCAACCCTCACTCTGACAATGTCCTTCACCTGTTACATCCAAAGAAAGGGCTTGGATTTTTGGATCAGATCTCGGGTCTTAGAGACCCACACTTAGCTAAGTGGCCCACACTTAGAGATGTGCCCCCTTGGACCAACCTGTCATTTTTCAGGTGAGGGGCCTGGGTTCCTATATTGATTTGCTGTCACTGCTGTAACAAACTACTACAAATATAGTGGCTTAAAACAATATATTTACTGTCTTTTTTTTTTTTTTGAGACAGAGTCTCACTTTCTTGCCACCAGTAGAGTGCCATAGCATCACAGCTCACAGCAACCTCAAACTCTTGGGCTCAAGAGATTCTCCTGCCTCAGCCTCCCAGGTAGCTGGGATTACAGGCAGGGTCTCACTCTTGCTCAGGCTGGTCTCGAACCTGTGAGCTCAGAAAATCCACCTGCCTCAGCCTCCCAGAGTGCTAGGATTACAGGTGTGAGCCACCACACCAGGCCCTCAGATTTATTATCTTACAGTTCTTGAGCTAAGAAGTCCTAAAATCAGGTGTCAGCAGGACTGCAGTCTCGAAGGCACTAGGGGAGAATCCATTTCTTTGCCTTTTCCTGCTGCTAAAGGCCACCTGCATTTCTTGGCTTGTGGTACCTTCACATTCAAGAACAATAGTGTAGGGGCAGCACCTGTGGCTCAAAGGAGTAGGCTGCCAGCCCCATATACCGGAGGTAGCGGGTTCAAACCTGGACCTGGCCAAAAATTGCAAAAAAACCCCCAAAAACAATAGTATAGAATTTTCAAATTTCCTTTCCCTGACTTCTGCTTCTTTGTTACACCCCCTTCTCTGCCTCTGACTTTCCTGCCTCCTTCTTTCTGTCTCTCTCTCTCTTTTTGAGATAGAATCTCACTTTCTTGCTCCCAGTAGAGTGCTGTAGCATCAGAGCTCACAGCAACCTCAAACTCTTGGGCTCAACCTATTGTCTTGCCTGAGCCTTCCTAGTAGCTGGGACTACAGGTGCCCACCATAACACCTGGCTATTTTTTAGAGACAGAGTCTTGCTCTGGCTCAGGCTGGTCTCAAACTCATGATTTCAAGCAATCCACCCACCTCAGCTTCACAGAGTGCTGGGATTATAGGCATGAGCTACCATGCCTGCCCCCCCACCCTTCTTTCTCTTATGAGGACTTGTGTGATTACACTGTGCCCACTTGGCTGGCACAAAATAATCTCTTCACAAGATCTTAGGCTTACTTACATCTGCAAAATCCCTTTTGCAATATAAGTTGTTTTTCTTTTTGTTTGTTTGTTGGAGACAGAGTTTCACTATGTCTCTCTGGGTCGAGTGCTGTGGCGTCACAGCTCACAGCAACTTCCAACTCTTGGGCTCAAGCAATTCTCTTGTCTCAGCCTCCCAAGCAGCTGGGACAACAAGCGCCCACCACAATGCCCAGCCATTTTTTGTTGCACCTGCCATTGTTGTTTTAGCAGGCCCAGGCCAGAGTTGCACCCACCAGCTCTGGTGTATGTGGCTGGCGCCCTACCTGCTGAGCTACAGGGTGCTGAGCCTGCAATTGGAGATCAGGATGTGGACATCTCAAGGGGGCATTATCCTGTCTCCTATAATCTAGAGATGGAAAATAATTTGTCCAAACACACACAGCTAATTGAAAAACAGAACTGCATGTAGGCCCACACCACTGGCAGAAATGCCCTTTCTCCATCTCTTTGGCATGAAGGCAAAGCCCAGCCACTCTCCAATGCCCATTTCAGATTATCCCCTGCCCAGAAGCCCCTTCTGCCCTCCATAGCCCACAGAGTACATTCTCCTGGCTGTATCTGTGTTGCTCATTGGCAATCAGCATACACCACTAAGTCAGCAATCTTGAAGATGTTCCCTTGCTTTCTGCCCAGTCTTGACCCTTGAAGGCAAAGATCACGCCCTGGACTCTCCTTTTCCTTTTACACCTAGAGCCCGCTGTACAGAACAGAGGCTCCTTATATGTGTGGTTCACGTTTGTAGCAGATTTTCTAGATTGACTCACTCAGTTCTTGTACCAGTCTGGAAGGCTAGAAACTGCATTTCCCAGACCACTTTGCAGGTTGGACTATGCTCCACTAAGCCAGACAGTGAAAGAGAGGTAGTGGCCACAGAGAGGTGGTGGCCACAGGTGAGAGAATCTACAGAGGACACAGTGGTGGGTGTGCTGGGTTCTTTGGGGGCAGCTGTGCCAGGGGCCCTGGCATCTTAGCAGCCAAGTGATGGAGGCAGTGGTCCCAACAGAGCAGTAGATGCCTGGCTCCTGACTGTATGGTACTTGAGCTTGACACCTCAATGCCCCAGGAATCTGTAAGCACCTTTATGTCCCATATAAGCAAAACTCTAGCTGGAGTGATTTCTACTGTCTGCAACTAAGAACACTGTAAAAGTATAATACTCCCCCTCTCCACATGGTAGAGCCCCGAAGGGCGGGAACTACATTTTACAGTTCTCTGTAGACACTGTAAACAGCTCCCCCTGTAAGTTTATCAACAAAATATGTACAATTCATTGAACTGGGTTCATGTTCTAATATTCTGATGAATTTTTTATCCTTTCTGTGAATCAACAATCTGAAAGGGCCAGGGCATGGTGGCTCAAATTTGTAATCCCAGCCCTTTGGGAGGCCCAGGTAAGAAGATCACTTGAGGCCAGGAGTTTGAGAGCAGCTTGAGTGGACATGATAGCAATGTGATTGTGCTACTGCACTCCAGCCTGGGGTGACAGAACAAGACCATGTTTCTTTAAAAAACAAACTAACAAACAAAACAGAAAAGAGCCTGAAATGAAGGGGCAAAATGATATAGTTCTCCCCCTTTGAAACCTGAAAGCAAATCACACCAAATTTTTTCATTTCAATTTAATTATTTGAAAGGGTCAGAGGGCTTTTTATGTCAATTTTTTTTTCCTTTGGTAGAGACAGAGTTTCACTTTGTCACCCTCGGTAGAGTGCAGTGGCGTCACAGCTCACAGCGACCTCCAACTACAGGGCTTAGGTGATTCTCTCACCTCAGCCTCCTCAGTAGCTGGGATTACAGGTGCCCGCCACAACGCCCAGCTACTTTTTGTTGTTGCAGTTTGGCCGTTGCCGGGTTTGAACTCACCACCCTTGGTTATGGGGCCGGCACTCTACCCACTGAGCCACAGGCGCTGCCCCGTCAATTTTAATTTTTTGCAACAGTAATATAACATTAAGGGTAATTTTACAATTTATCCAAATTTCACTGGCCTAACAGATTGTGATATTTCCATTTTCTTCCTAGCCCTATTCCTATGCGTCCTGATTTGTGCAGGGCTGTCATCTGTATACAATTTTGTATCGCACTTTTCCATGTATTGTTAGAACATAAATAAGCATTTTCCATGTCATTACCTAGTCTTCAATTTGTATGACTTTTTTTTTTTGGTAGATACAGTCTCACTTTGTCGTCCTTGGTAGAGTGCCGGTGGCGTCACACAGCTCATGGCATCTTCCAACTCCTTAGGCGATTCTTTTGCCTCAGCCTCCCGAGTAGCTGGGACTACAGGCGCCCGCCACAACGTCCAGCTATTTTTTGTTGTTGTTGTTGCAATTTGGCCGGGGCGGGTTTGAACCCGCCACCCTCGGCATATGTGGCTGGCGCCCTACTCACTGAGCCACAGGCTGCCCTGGATGCCGTACTTTTTTCACCAGCCATGGTATAAATTTTTTCACAGTCCTTGTCCTTGAACTTTTAATTTCTTCCAGCTTGTTTTGGCATTATCGCTTACACTGTAGTCATCGTCTTTGAACTCATTTCCCTAGTGTCGCTTCCCAGGCGCAGGACTGTCTATCAAGGGGTCCTACTGGCTTTTAGGGTTGCAGAGGATGAATGAGGCCACAACGAAGCGCTGGTACAGCCTGTTCTCTTTAGGTTTTGTAATTTTTACAAGTACCTTCTTGTCTCAATTTGCTTTTCACTATTTCCTTGGGACTTGTTTTCTGCCTTTGCTGCTGTTTTCCATTGTTGTCCAGAGAAGATCCCGCAAAGAGCTGCACTTCGACGGCGCGTGACCCGGAAGCTCGGAGGCAGCGCCCAGTTTCGGGTTTGGGCCCCGCCGGACTACATTTCCCAGGTGCCCCTGCGCGACAGGGCGGTCCCGGGACCCAGCCGCCGATTGGGACGCGCAGTCCGAGGTACACACAGGAGTGCAATGGCCGCGTGGGGCGAGCGTCTGGCTGGCGTGCGCGGGGTGCTGCTGGACATCTCGGGCGTGCTGTACGACTTCGGACCAGGGGGTGGCACGCCGATCCCCGGCTCCGTGGAGGCGGTGGCGAGGTGAGTGGATCGCCGGCTGGCGCTGTAGGCGCTGGGCTCGGGTCTCTGTCTGGTGCCGGGGGCGGGGCGCCCGTCACGACCCCGCCCCTTCTTCGCCTAAGCCCCGCCCCACACCCGCGCTGAGTGGCTGTCCCAGCCTGGTGTCAGCCCCGGGTGCTTAGAGACGCGGCCTTTGCCCTACCAGCGTGGGGCCTCCGCCTGGGAGGGCTGAGCTGGCCGGAGAGCAGCCTTTTGGTATGGTGTGCTGGCCCGAATTTACATGGGCTCTAAGTGTACACACCGGATTAAAAAGATTTAGTGAGAAAAGTGTAAAATAGCTTATTACAATTATTTTATATGGAAATTATAATACTTGTAATATACTGTTTTAGGTTCAATAAAATATTAAATGGATTCCACCTTTTTTTTTACTCTTGTTAATGAACTTACTAGAAAACTTTAAGTTACATGTTAGGCTTACATTATAATTTTAGGGGACTGCATTGGTTTAGATAATGGGGGGAGCAGGTCTGGCCCAGAAGCCTTGCCCATGGAAGACACTTCCAGGACATTACTGGACCTGGACTTTGTAAGGCCTCACTTGGACATCGCTGGTCAGCACTGCATGATGTTGATAGGCAGTTGGGAAGGGCTAATTGCCCAGGGCTTGGCCTCCTGGAGTCACTAGCTGGCACACTCTGGCTTGGTGGCCTCACCTTACTGGCACTCAGTTTACCTACTTATAGATGGCAGTTAAGTGAGCCTCTTGTAGCCTCTTAAAGACTCCACCCTACCAGTCTGTGGTCTGTATGTGTGGGAACTGTCCTGTATAGCAAAGCAGGATGTGTTTGGTGGACTAAAAACTGGGAAAAGGGAGACCTGTCTCCAGGAGCACACATGGCCCAGACCTGGGAGACCCTTGGCCCTGTGGTCGGCCTCAGTGTTAAGTCTCATTGTTGTTTTTGTTCCTTTTTTCTTTCTTTCTTTTTTTTTTTGAGACAGAGTCTCACTGTGTTGCCCTTGATAGAGTGCTGTGGCTTCACAGCTCACAGCAACCTCAAACTCTTGGGCTTAAGCTATTCTCTTGCCTCAGCCTCCCAAGTAGCTGGGACTACAGGCGCCCACCACAACGCTCAGCTTATTTTTTTGTTGTTGTTGTAGTTGTCATTGGTTAGCAGGCCCTGGTGTTATGTGGTTGGTGCCCTAACCACTGAGCTACAGGTACGAAGCCTGTTTTTGTTTCTTGTTTGATTTTAGAGACAAAATATCCCTCTGTCACCTGGGCTAGAGTGCTGTGGCATCAGTCTAGCTCACAGTAACCTCACACTCCTGAGTTCAAGCGATTTTCCTGCTTCAGCCTCCTGAGTAGCTGAGACTATAGGCATCTGCCACCACTCCTGACTAATTTTTCTATTTTTAGTGGAGATGGGGTCTCACTCTTGCTCAGGCTGGTCTTGAACTCTTGAACTCAAGGGTTAGTCCCACCTCAGCCTTCCAGAGTGCTAAGATTACAAGTGTGAGTAACTACGTCTGGCCTTTTTTTTTTTTTGAGACTGAGTCTCACTCTCTTGGCTTGAGTGCCATAGTGTCAGCCAAACTCATGGCCACCTCAAACTCCTAGGTTCATGCCATCCTCCTGCGTCAGCCTCCTAAGTAGCTGGGACTACAGGCATCTATCCCAACGCCTAGCTAATTTTTCTATTTTTTAAATAGAGACAGAATCTTGTACTTAATTAAGCTGGTCTCAAACTCTTAAGCTCAAGTAATTCTTCAGCCTTGGCCTCCCAGAGTGCTAGTATTACAAGCGTGAGCCCATTGCCCAGCCAAGTCCTGGGTTTTGGTTTTTTTTTTTTTTTTTTTTGAGACAGAGCCTCAAGCTATCCCCCTGGATAGAGTGCCATGGCATCACATCTCATAGCAACCTCCAACTCCTGGGCTCAAGCGAGTCTCCTGCCTCAGCCTCCCAAGTAGCTGGGACCACAGGCGCCCGCCACAACGCCCGGCCATTTTTTGGTTTCAGCCATCATCATTGTTGTTTTTGGCCGACCCGGGCTGGGGATTCGAACCTGCCACCTTAGGTGTACGTGGCTGGCGCCTTAGCCAATTGAGCCACAGGCGCTGAGCCAAGTCCTGGGTTTTTGAGTGGCTTCCTGGCCTCTACCTTATTCTCCATTAACCCCAAACCTTTAGACTAGCTCCATTACAGATGACAGCATTATGTGGTGGCACCTGTGGGAATGCACTAGGCTGTTTGGGGGGCCTCATTTGGGGGCACAGGAGGCCAGCACCTCTGTGCTGTGACTGAGGCAGACAGGGCCTCATGAGGCTCACGTCTGGAAGGGAGGTGGCGGGTAAACCTGCACACAGTCATCACAGGTTGGCATAAGCGATATGAAGGCAGAAGGGTGCTGAGAGAGTGTGACAGGGTGAGGGGGCCTGTGCTGGAGGTCTGTACAGTTCTGAGGAGAAGGCACTGTACCAAACCAGAGGGCCAGGAGAGTGCCATCTGGGCAGAGGAAATGCATTCCTGGCTGGCCTGGAACAGCGGCCACCAGGGCCTGTGAAGAGGGAACTCTTGGCATATGCAAGGAGCCGAAGGGCCCTGTGTCCCCAGGAAGGAGTAGAGGAGAGTGGATGCACCAGGCAGGGACTTGAGGGCTATGGAGAGGTGTCTGAACTTTATCCTGAGTGGTAGGAAGTCAGGGAAGACTTTAGGTAGGCATGTCATGTGAACCAGTTTAAGTTTTAAAGAAATTTAAATGTAAAAAGTGAAAACATATGAGTACATGTGAAAACAAAGGCGAGTTCCTTTGAAGTCTTGGATTGAGAGAAGGTCTTTACACCTTTGCCTCAAAATTTAGAATCAGCAACAGCAAATCAGCAGCCCGATAGGAATATGGACAAAGGACATGAAGGGAATGATGAGCAACCTGAGAGATGCTCGGCCTTACTCAAATAAGAGAAATGCAAATTAAAACTATACCGAGATATCATTTTTCATCAATTTGAGAAAATTGGCAAAAATCCAAAACTTTGAGACCATGTTCTCTTGGTGAGTCTGGAAATAGACCCAACTATATGTTGCTTGTTGAAGGTACATTTGACATCATCTAACAGCCATTCCACTTCTGGGAATTTGTTCTAAATTGTACATGAGAAATGACACAAGGGCACAGTCATTCACAGCAGTGCTTTTTGCATCACTGGGGAGTAGGGAGGCCAGCTGTCTATACATGGGAGTCCCAGCAGTGTGAGAAAGTGTGCGCGCCCCTCTCTGCAGTCGGCTGCTAGGGGAGACAGCAGGCACACACAGGGTGCATGGGGTGGAAAAGGCAGAAATCCAAGTGCGTATTCCCACTGTGGTGTTTGCATAAAGATGCTGGAAGGACTCAGACTACATCAGAGCTGTGTTTTTAATTTATATTTATTTATTTAGTTAGTTATTTTGTTACTCCTCCCAGCCCCCGGTTGAGCTGCTTTTTTTTTTCGGGGGGGGGGAAGGGACAAAGGACAGGGGAACTGGGAGGAGGATGGGCCAGACTCTTTACTGGATAACTTTGTCTATCAAAGTTTATTTTTAGGGTTTTTAGATCATGAGAATGCATTTCCCACTCAAAATATTGAATTAAATCATTTCAGAAGATCTCTCAGACTACAGTGTGGAGAATGGACTGGGGGTGGTGTGAGGGGAGGTAGGAGGCAAGGGAGGGCAGGGCCACCAGTTGGGAGACTGCTGCAGTGTCCAGAGAGGTGGCAATGGAGGTGGGGAGCAGGGCACAAATCAAAGAGGGGTTTTGGAAGCAGGACCAGTGGGACCTGCTGAGAGATCTGGGGGCCACAAGGCCCAACGTAGGGAGGACACAAAATAAAGGGTGGCTTCCACTGTCTGACTTGAGCACCTGGCAGGGTGGAGAGGGGCCAGGGAGGGGGTCGTGGGGCAGGTGTCATGACAGCTCATGATGTGTGTCAAGCTCCCGGCACACAGCGGCCCTACAGCAATGCAGCAGCATTCCTGTGTTACTGACACGGGGACTCCTATTGTACATGCCTTTCATTCTTTTACAATCAGCGCCACTTCAAAACACCTTTTTGTCAAGGTAAATCATACACATACTGTGTGTGTAAAAGCTGGTGACTTTTTACTGATCCCAGCTGGGTAACCTGAGTTCCAGAGCCCCTCCATAATCCTTGGCAGTTACTGTCCACCTCGCCACTCCCCTGGGTAACCACTATCCTGAATTCTAGAACCAGATTTAGTTTTGCCTGCTAGTGACTTGACATAAATGAAAACATATGGTACATTCCCTCTTATGTCTTATTTCTGTTACTCAACGTTACATTTGAGAGATTTTTTGTGTCTGTGGCATGTGGTTGTAGATTGTGCATTCTCATTGTTGTGTAGTGTTCCAGTGAGCGAGTATCACATTCTCTTATTGATGGAGTAGAGTTTCCCATTTGAGGTTGGTGTGAATGGTGCTGCTAGGAATGTCTTTTGGTGAGCACATGGGTGCGTGTCTATTAGGCACACAGCAAATAGTTTTCCAAAGTGGTTGTCCCAGTTTCCATTTCAAGTTGAGATATATGAGAGCCCCAGTTGCTCCAGGTTCCCAGCAGCACTTGGGTCTGTCAGTCCTTTTCATGTTAGCAGGGACATTTTTGTCTTTTAAAACCCTGAAAAGTAAACTAGGATCAAGGAAACAGATGGGGCCTCAGTCCTTCCCTAACTACTTCTGCTAAAGAAGCACGGAATGGATTCTGGCATCTTCTACCAGATCCCTAGGAGAGTTTTGTGTTGATTTGCTTTTTTCAGCAGTGGCCTTGGAAAGGGTGGCTGCCATTTTCCAGAGAGCAGCATGGGACTGGAGTACACAGTACACACCTCCCGGGCAGGTGAAGATTGCAGGTGTCCAGAGCCAAGGCAGCTGCTCTCAGGGGGCATGTGTCCTCTGCCAGGCATCGGTGCGGTCCTCTTGCAGTCTCACTCGTACCCCAGCAGGAGCGGCTGGGGCTCAGAGAGTGGAGGGCTTGCAGCTGTCAGAGCTGGAATGGCCCAGGGACAATTTGAACCCAGACCTGTGCTTGTAATCCTCTGTGAGGAACAAGGGCACTGGAGAAGATTAGGGACTTCTCTCCAACAGCTTCTTCTGAGTTGATGCTCCCAACCTGATACAGAATTGCCCAAGAAACTTTCACATGCAGAGTCCTGGAGCTGGCATTGAGAAGGGTTCTATTTCCTTCTCTGGCTTCTGCTGGCGTCTTCTGCCAGATCCCTGGGAGAGTTTTGTTTTGATTTGCTTTTACTCCTGCAGACTGATCTAGCTGGGTGTCTCTGGTAATAGCTATATTGTATAAATACAACAGCAATATAATAACAAGCTAAAATACACGACAGGGGATGGGTTACATAGCTGAGAGAGGCCTATGGGATTGTTTCTGGTGCTGGAGCACTTGTCATCCTTGGAGTTTTTATCATTGTGCTGTCCTGGGACCCATAGAACTCTTGGCATGGTTTCTGAAACCCCCTGAGCTTCCATGCTCCAGACCAAGTTCCCACCCTCCACCTGGTCCATCAGGCCCTTCTCAAGTGGCCTTTGTGGCACCTCTCGCTGTCTCCCAGCCCACACTGGGGTGCCCTTCGGTTTTCACTCGCATCATTTGCTGTCTTCACCTCTTCTGTTGTTCTTCAAGGACAAAGCATCCTCACTCACACCCAGCCTCCTACAGCGACCCATCACACTCAGGGCAGGGAAACCTTCCCACCCTCTGCTGTGAGCCCCTGGGCGCTGTGACAGATCCCTAAGGGGTAGAGAAAACTTACCATCCATAAAACATTCCTGCTTTTGGTGTTTTCCATGGAGATTTTCCAGAGATAGGGACACTGTTATTGCTCTGGGCATGCAGGGGACTGTGTGGCTCTTCAGCTGCCACCTTTCACTGTGTGGCCATCTTGATATGCACAGCTCCCTTTGAAGTCCTGGGGAGGGGGGCTCAAAGGAAGCTCCTGGGGTGAGACCAGAGTGTGATGGGGCTTAGGGTCTCGAGGGAGCACAGGCCTCATGGCAGCCCCCAGTGCTGTGGGCCTGGGAGGGGCGGTTCGCCGTGGCCACTCTTCTCCCTGGATTTTCTGTGGTGACAGGTGTCCTCAGATTTTATTGAGAGACACAGAGCACAGGGGAGCATAAACTGGGCTTGTTAAAATAATACTGCCACAGTAACAGTAGCCACCATTCATGAGGGTGGCCTGCCCTCGCTGGGGCAGGTACCTACCACCCACCTCGCTTCACAGCAGCCCTGAGGTCGGACTGCCCATTCCAAGGCAAGGACCGAGGCTTAGAGAGATTCGGGAACTGGCAGAAGGAGAAAAAATAGCTGAGTCCTCATTAAAAGTGCACTTGCCAGTTCATTCCTTCACACCCTCGTGATGTAAGAATGCCGTCCTAGGTGCTGCTGCTTTGTGACAGGGCACAGGAGGATGGCAACCTCTGTCCTGTGGGTGGACTCTGCGGTAAAGGAGACCTGTGGGCCGAGAGATGGGCAGCCCAGGATGGGGGTGGGGAGTGGCCCTGGCCATGCAGTCTTCATGGTGAGCTGCGTGGCTGGGATCAGAAGACCCTGGGCTGAGAGCATCCCAGGTGGAGGACCGGAGGCCCAGGCTGGTGCTGCCCTCTTCCCCTTCCCATCCCCCAGTTGCAGTGGTGGTGCTGGCTGGAAGGGGGGGCACTTTCTGCTCTAGGACTTGTGGGTGGGTGTGGCCACAGGCTGGGACATCTGTAACCAGCTGAGTCCCCCCAACAAGCCCTTTATTGAAGCCCATTCTTGGGCGGATTGGGCTCCCCAAGGGGAGCCATTCAGAGGCTGGGCTCAGCACAGCAGGGGCTGCAGAGGCCAGCCTAGGGCCCCTGCCCCATAGCCCAGAGGCATCTGCATGTGAAAGGGGGGTGGGCATTTACTGCATCCTGTCCTGGCCACTAAAGCACATCTGCTGGGCCCAGCCCAGGCCCTGCCTGGCCTTTTTGGAGCCGGCGGAAGGAAGCAAGTCCGGCTGGGCCCAAGGCAGCCTCATAAAGCAATTCCCACCCAGGACCGCCCCATCTCCCTGGTGCTGCTAAGCCAGGGCCACAGACCATCCTTCCAGTGGCACCTCTCAATCCCCAGTGTGCACCGGCAGCCTTGGGGACCCTCTTAAAACACAGATGGCTCCCGGGAAGTCTTGGAGCAGCAAGGGACCAGCACCAGGCAAACTTTGAAGTCCAACTTATCCTAGGATCCTAGGATCTCCTCCATGTTTGGCTGCCCTGCCACCATCTGTCCTGGTGACACAAGACTCAGGTGCCTGAGAGTAGCAGTAATAATTATAACAACAACAACAACAACATGGGCTAAGTTGGCCTCATCCCACCCCCAGCACGTGGCATGGCACCTGCCAAAGGGGCACTGGGAGATTTTGCAGGGGCAGGGCCGTTTGTTTGAGCTTTCCTAACTCAGCCTGGACCTTGGACAAGGGTGTTTGTCATGTGATGTCATCTGTGGTGCTGTTGACGGTGAGGAGGCGAAGCACACTGTCTTCAGAGGTGAGGGCAGGTGAGAAGAGCACGCTGTCCTCTCTGCTTTCTCTCTGACCTGCCGACTTTTTACATTTCATAAGAAACAGATGGCTTCCTTACGTAAATGTTCCCACCAGCACGTGACTGTACTGAGTAAAAAGTCTAAGTCCTCTTTCATCAGCCCCATCCCTGTCACTTCCCCAGGGTGATGTGGCAGACCCTTCCAGATCTTTTCTTTGGATTTTGCACAGAGGATTCTGAGACACAGCTGCCCCTTTCCTGATTTGTTCAGTCCAGTCGTGGGAGCACCCACATGGCACTCTACTGTCACTGCCCTCCTCACTTCAAGTGTACATGTCTCTGGAGGCCAGAGATCCCTTGTAGGTCCCCAAGCCAGGGGTTTTGAACTCTATGGAACCTCTGAGCGTTTATCCCTGAAATCAAAAGAGTATAGAACTCTTTTTTTTGACACAGAGTCTTACTATGTCACCCTTGGTAGAATGCTATGGCATCATAGCTCACAGTAATCTCAAATGATCCTCTTGCCTTAGCCTCCCAAGTAGTGGGACTATAGGCACCTGCCACAATGCCCTGCTATAGTGTAGAACTCTTAAAAATTTTTAAAAAGCAACTGGATGCAGTGGCCCACACCTGTAGTCCCAGCTACTAGGGAGGCTGAGACAGGAGGATCGCTGGAGTCCAGGAGTTCTGGGCTATCTTGTGCTATGCCAATCAGGTGTCTGCTCTAAGTTTGGCATCAGTATGCTGACCTCTGGGGAGGGGGGCCAGGTTGCCTCAGGAGGGGTAAACCAGCCCAGGTTAGAAACAGAGCAGGTCAAAACTGCCATGCCGATCAGTAGTGGGATTGGGCCTCTGAATAGCTACTGCACTCTAGTCTGGGCAACATAGCAAGATCCTGTCTGTAAAAAACAAACAAATAAACAAAAAAACAGAAGAAGAAAAGAAAATTAAAACAGATAAAAGAACGTTTGAATAGCTTTATGTTTTCTGTACTTAAATTTATGATGTTATTTTGAGGTCATTCAGTGAAATGATGACGGTGTCTTCGTGAGTAACAAATGGGAGTCTGGGGTGGTGGACCACACGACTCTAGCATTTGTGATTTCGTACGTGTACTGGTGCAAGGTGCTGTCCACAGGGGTGGGATGAATACATCAGGCTCGTCCGGACTATGGACTGTATCCAGCGGTGAGAAGTAGTGAGTTAGCTCTGCTCAATGTTGACGTTAGTTTATGTGACATGAAGGTTGTATATACTAAGTGAATAATGTATATAAAGTTCCATTTTTGTTAAGAAAAAGAAACATGACCACACAGTTACAGCTGTTTTGGAATGATAACACTTCATAGACTTGTGTTGCGTGGAAACAAAGTGAGGAACACTGGCAACGGGAGAATCAGCCATGGCATTGCTGTCCCCAGTGAGAGCTGATTCTCAGTGTCTGATCTCAGCCTTGGTGGGTAGGGGTCACCCTGGGAAAGTTAAGGGCAGTTGGTAGGGGTTCTGGGACAGATGCTGCCTCTGGTAGGAAGCCCTTGACCAGTGGGGAGGTGAGTGGGCACAAGTCACTCTTGAGGTTCATAAAATGGAGCTGTGACCGTGCCCCCAGCATGCCAAGGACATACAGAGATAAGGATTGGCAAAGCAGTGCCCACGCCTGGCCCGCTGCAGTGTGCTAACTGATCTCCTATGCCTTGGGTACAGGCAAGTTGACGCGCAGCTTGGAGAGGAGGAGCCTAATGTTTGGAGAGGTGACAGGCTTGCTCAGAGACACTTCTTGAGGGGAAGGAGTGGAGACTGGTGCCCCTGCCACAGCAGGTGCCACCTCTTGTCACAGAGCTTTTCATTTCACCTAAAAAGTGAGAGCGCACGCTTGTAGTTCCAGCTACTCAGGAGGCTGAGGCTAGAGGATGGCTTGGACCCAGGAGTTCAAAGCCAGCATGGGTAACATAACAAGACCTCATCTCAAAAAAAAAAAGTGGTAGGTGGTGGGTGAGAGCCCAGCTCTGCCCCATAGTTTCTGTGGGATCTGAAGCAAGTTCCTTGGCATTTATGTGCCTCAGTTTCTCACCTGTAGTCTCTGTGTCACAGGGAGTGAGAATTAAGTAAAACACTTTCTCTGGAACCCATATTTTACTTATTCCACATGTAGGAGCTAAAGGAGCATTTCGTTTAAAGGGTCAGATAATTGTGAAGAGGGGGCTGCTTTGCAAATAAGCAGCCTTTGGTTGTTGAGCCACCACCTTGCTTTTAAAACAGAAGCATTCATGAGTACAGGCTCCGCCTCTTGGGCGAGTCACTCTGCCCCTCCAAGCAGCAGTCCCCATCTGGAAATGGGACTATGAACTCCCCCTTTCAGCTTGCCACCAGGGTTCAGTGTGAACAAGTGAGTAGGCGGTTCTGCTGTTAGCTAGCGCTGGGGCTCCCTCTGTGCTGGGTTCCCCGCAGGGTCCCCACCTGGCTGCTCCTGTGAAACTCTGCCTGCCTTGAGGGCTGCGATGCTCCAGCACCCACCACTGGGTTTTCATTGTCACTGCTGCAGTCATCACTGCCACTTATTGAGTATTTGAAATATGGCAGGTGCTTCCCGTATGTTTGTTTTTTAATCCGGTCATCATATAGTAGCCCGTCCAGTCGCTGATATAAGTGCCTCACTTTACAGATGAGGAAACTGAGGTTGGGGAGGGCAGGTGGCAGGCTGCAGTCACACAGGGAGGAAGTGTGTCTGCTTCCTAAGCCAAGCTCCCACCTTACTTTGGAATGCCTGGCCTCTGGCCCTGCAGTGCAGGGCACTGGACAAGCTGTCATGGTGCTCAGGAACCACTGGCTGCTGGCTGAGCCTTTCAGGCTGGGAAGTGACAGAAAGGACCTAGATTCCCCGTGGCATACCCCAGGACACATCACGTCCCTCTGGGCCTCAGCTTCCCCTTCTGTGAAATTAGCCACTTAGGTTGGAAGACCTCCAGGGTCGCCTGTGGGTTGCAGATTCCTGGGCCCTTGATCCTAGACTGTGTTTACTCATTTCTGTTACGTCTGTGAGCTCAGCATGTCCCTGTCATCTGGGCCCAGTGGCTGCGGCACATCAGAGAGGGAACACCTGTGTGGGTGTCCTGTGGGCGGGTGAGGAGGGTGTAGACCTGGGAAGGTCCAACGTGTTTTGTAAGGCCCTGGCTGGGGTCCTGCCTGTCTGCTTGACCTCATTGCCATTCTCCTGAGGTCACTAGCTGGCTGGCCCGGACTGAGAGGCCCAGCCAGGGCCCAGCCACTGCGTCACTGTGTCTCTTTTCTCCGAACTGATTTTGGACTCCGATAACAAGGATGTGAGCCGCTGCCCACATAGCATCTGGCACAGATTAGGGAGAGCCCCGTAGTTAGGGGACAGCCGGTCCCCAGCCTGGCTGGAAGGTCTGTCCTGTGGGCCAGTGGGAATGAGGAAGACCTGGCAGTGGGCCCAGCAAGTGGTGATGACCCATTCTGAGAGGCCTCCTTGCCCAGCGTCTACTTGGCTCCTGCCTGGCAGCCCCGGAGAGGAGGAAGGCCACCATTACTCCCTTCATGGCTGGGGCTTAAGGACCCCAGAGTTTGCCTATGGAAGCCCAGATGTCAAGGGCGGGTGCGGATGCCCAGCTAGGAAGCCAGACCCCTATTCCCATGGGGATAGAAGCCTTCCTGTTGCTGCTCCTGCCACTGTTTCCGGGCTGGAGCACTTCAGGGTACACAGGAACTGGGCCCAGCCCATCCCTCCTCAGTGTGAGTCTCCCTGGGTGTATGTGAATAACTATTTTTCTAGCAAAAAAAATAACTCTGCTCTGCTTCTGGGGTGCCCATTGAACCTTCTATTTTTAAAAATTGGATTCTGTTAGGAAATGAGCATCTTGCAGGTTTCAGTTCTCCAAATGTATCTTCATCCTCCTTTGCCTTCTGAAAGGGAAGCATCTGCAGATCTGAGCCAGACAGTGGCGGGCACTACCCAGGAACTTGCTATTGAGAATATCTTGGGACCTACAGGGCTGGTGTGGCCTCAGGTGGGCTCTGATCCTACCTTTCCTTTGCTGTAACCCCTCCAGATGCTGAGTGTCCCCTGGGAGGATGTCCCTGCACTGGCTCTGTTTCAGCAGACTCAGGGACCCTCATCCCACACTGGCTGATCTGTATTATGGCCCCAAGAGGAAAGACCAGGCTGAGGGTCAGGGAGTCTGGACCCTGGTGGGGGAATGCCCCTCCCTGTTCCCCTCCAGCTCCCATTCCGCATGCCTATCCAATCAGAATTGGGTCATTTAGGTGCTTTTCTCAGTAAAGCATCCTCCTGCTCCACATTGGTATCGTGCCAGATACGTTCTGGGTAGAAATCTAGGGAGCATCCAGGGACTCAGCACAGGAAAGTGCCAGTCATATCCTGCCTGTCTCAGGCCCCTGTGAGCCTCTGAGCTGCTGTTCCCCAAAACCAGGCAGCATGTCCAGTGAACTGCCACCTGGAGCCCTTTGATGACACTACCCTGGGGTCCCCTGTGGCCCTGCTCAGCAGCTCCCCATAACCCCCTGAGCACCTGGTGGGCCCCTTTTCTATCCATGACCCCTGGGCCTGGGTGCTGCTCACCCAGAGCCCCACAGCCCAACCTAGAAGACACCAAGGTGATACCCATGTTGATAAAGCAGGGCTCTGGTCACTTGGGATGTGGCTGGTCGTGCACCAGAATGCCCCCGGGTACTGCCCTCAGCTCAGCTGCTTTGGGGCACCAGGCATGGGCAGGGTGCTGATAGCACATAGCCCAGCCCTCTGAGAGTCCTGGGCTGGCAGAGAAGGCAGAAGGAAGGTGGTCGTGAACAGAGTGAGCAGTGGGGAGGGCTGTGCACACCCAGGGTGGGCATGGGCTCTGCCTGGGTTGGAAGGGATGTGAACCCTTGTAGGATGACTAAGGTTTGGCTGTAGGGGAGGGTGAATGCAAAGGTCAGGGTGAGAAGAGGGCCTCTGGTCTGGGCCAGGCAAAGGTGACAAATTCCACTGCCTGGAGGGGAGGGGAGACCCCGCTGAGGGGTCTTGTGGTGCTAGTGCCCTGGCAGCCTCCCTTCCCAGCCCCTCCAAGGGAAGCCCCTAGCCCTCTCCAGCTTCCAGGCCTTTGATGAGCTGCAGAGGGTAGGCTGCTGAGCTGTCCCAAGGTCACTCAGGATGTCCAATAATTGTCCTAACACTTTACCTGCTATGGAACAATAATGCGAGGGTTTTCATTATTTTCGGGTGAGCGCTCCTGGCAGATGCCGACAGCCAGCAGATGTGTAAAGTCCGAGGTGATTTGTAAGGGACCAGCTCATCTGATGCACGGTAATTGCACCAGGCGACGTTGTCACTCAGAGGCTCGTCCTGGCCTGCTGGGAGGGGGTGAAGGTCAGTGCAGAAATCCAATTGGGCCCCGGAAGTGGGAGTGTACCCCGACTCTCACAGGGTTCCTGGGGCAGGGGCCGCATACTGAGGCAGGCTGTGGTCTCAGGCCGTCCAGCAGCAGGGCCTGCAGAAGCCCTTTTCCCTGGGGGTCTTGGTGTTGGGGGTCGGGGCGGTCCATCTTCGGAACTGGCCTGCTCCCTGCTGAAAACCCTCTTTGCAGGGACTCTTGGCAGCTCTCTGCAAGGTGTGCTGGGTCCTGGAGCCTCGCAGACTTGGGCCTTCCTGACCTGGAATTCTTGTAATCTGGGGCTCCCAGGGCCAATCTGAGACCCTGCCGAGAGAAGGCAAGGATTTGGTTTCTTGGCCATCCCGGTAGGCTTGGGCTGCCATAACGAGTCCCCACTGGGGCTTCCACAAGAGGCATTTGTCTTCCGCAGTTCTGGAGGCTGCAGGCCTGAGAGCAGGGGTCAGTGTGGCTGAGTTCTGGGGAGGCCTCCCTCCCTGGCATGGAAGCAGCTTTCTTTCTGGGTGCTCACGTGACCGCCTCAAGGGGAGGGGGGAGAGAGCGAGGGAGCTCTGGTGTCCCTTCTGAGGGCACCAATCCTATCATATCAGGGCTCCACCCTTCATTTACTGGATTAATACAGTCACATTGAGGGCTAGGGCTTGACCCCAGGAATTTGTGGGGACACAATTCCATCTGTATCATTGGCCATTGCACCCTTTGTCACTGGTCCACCTCACACTTTCTGTCACCCAGCTGCACATACACCCCTCCCAGCTTCGGTCTTTGTTCATTTGCCCTCCAGCAAGATGCCCAGGAGCCCAGCTGGGCCTGTTTCTGGGGTTGCTGGCCCTTGGCCAGGACCCAGTGTCTTCACCCAAGGTGGTTGAGAGTTGTGTGACCTTGGGTAGATCTCAGCCTCCTGGAGCCTCTGTTTTCTGCCTCTAGAGCGGGGATGATGGTTCCTGCCTCGCAGGCTCATTCACTCTGTCCACACATACCTAGTGAGGGCCACCTGTGAGCCAGGCAGCTGGCCCCGGGCAGGTGTGTGAGGGACAACAAACCCCTTGGGCCTGAGGATGGAATCAGATCATGCTGACTGAGGCACCGTGCTGACTGAGGCACCGTGCTCACCCAGAGGCAAGCCTCAATATAATGTTGCATTAATAGTTTACCATTTTGATGATAATTGTGAATACTTTTATTCTTTTCAGTGATTTAAAATAAGAAAGAGATGATTTGGGACCGGTCCTGGGCATCTGTGGTGGCACACTAAACGCAGGCTTCGTCTGGAGGCTCCAACGGGCAGAACCTGAAGGACTTGCCCAAGCGTCTCCTGCTGGATTTTTTAGGATCAGATTTTCTCTCTAACACTAGTACTTGGTTTCTAAAGAGTATGTTTTGGATGCACATCTGCTGGTATTTCACAGGAGACCAAAGTGAGTTCTGTGGTCTACTTATTTTTCACTCTCATCTGAAGTTGTGTTTGGAATAACAGATGTGAGGCACTGTCATCTCACTGTCACACCAATTGTTCACTGTTCTGAGAAGGTCACATCATCATTCATTAGCAATAATTAGTCCCCCGGGACCCCTGCTCTTCTTCACTCAACTGCTCCATTAACTTGGGTGTGAATCCCACATTCCAGGCACCAATCAACGAAGATCTATCCATAATGTACAAGGTGACGCTATTAGTTACAATATATTAACTGCCTAATTTAAAAATAAAAAAGCTATCTTTATGAAGGGCAATTAACCACTAAGTGTAATTGATAATTCATAAACCTCTGATTAGGAAAGACAAATAATAAGAAAGAAATGAATCACCTGGGCTGTTGAAGAAGACACTGTCAGCCTTGCTGTCCCCGCATTGTCAGGAGATCTACAGAGTTCTTCCTGAACTGCACCTGTCAGCTGGGAGGGCTGGGAAGGCCCAGGGGCTCTTCCCAACCTGGGAAGGCGTGTTTTTACCATTGAAGCCTGTCTGTTTCTGTTGGGGGTTGTAAGGGGTCTGCAGGCTCAGGAACACCCTTGGAGAAGTACTTGGCAGAGGAGGTTGTTTAGACTTTTCCATTAGTCAGTCATTCAGCAAACATTTAATCAAGGGCCTGGTATACTAAACCCTGTGAGAAGCCCTGGCAACGCCGTGGAGCACTGAACAGACCTCATCCCAGGACTTGCGGCACATGGGCCGGTGATAAAGACAGTAAACAAATGGATACATCGGGTGATTCGAGATACTGGCTAGTGTCATAAAGAAAAACAGAGACAGAGACAGGGTAGGGGCATAGGCCCCCAGGATGGTGGGAGGAGGAGACGTTGGCTTGAGACCTGCCACCTTCCTAGTTGCTGTCACCACACAGGGCCAAATTGGTAGTCATCCCTCCACCTCAAAATGGGGCAGAGTGCCTGGCTCACCCCTGCCTTGCCCTGGTCCTGCTCTCCAGCCTTCTCTTCCAGCCCGCCTTCCATGTTCCTTAAGCTGCTGGTTCTCTCTGCCCAAGAGGATAGCCCGGCTGCAGTGGAGGCCAGTTCTTCCTGCCATTTCCTTGGCCAGCCTGCAGGTCTCCAGGTGGACCTGGATCTTCCGGGAAGTCCTCTCTAAGACCCCACACTGGGTCCTGCCCTTTCCCCCTTTGTAGAATAGTTCTGGGAACAGAGTTCCTAAGTAGAAATCAGCCCCTGTCTCCACACTGCTTGCATGCCCACGGGAACCTTCTCTCTCGGAAGGTCTCAGAGCCAGAGTTAACTCCCCAGGGAGGCCTCCCCACCTGGTCGCCCTCTGTCTCTTCACTCCGCTAGTGTCCTGCGTTGCCCCTCTCCTTTCCCTTACTTTGTGGGGTTTCCTGTTTGGTGCCTGCCTCTCACCCACCTGCCTGACTGTGGCCTGGAGGATGGGGTGCATGGCTGCATTCATGCCCTTCCCCAAGCCAGGCACTTAGGAGGTGCTCAGTAATAATCTGTAGAAGGGGAATGCTATTTCACTCGGCGCCTGCTCGGGCATCTGCTTTGTAGATTTGTGTTCCAGGAACTTGCCCTAGTGCAGCTGGGATGAGGCAGGGCTCCCTGAGGTCAGGTGGGAAGAAGCTTGGTGCTGCTGACCACCCATAACACACAGGACCACATTGCCTTTGTGCTGCGTTTGGATATTGTTGGTGTCTGTCTGTTCATCCTGGAATAGTTCATGTCCCTGATGACTTTGGCGGACCTTTCTTCATTGACAGCGATGAGGTGACAAACCTGGGCTGTGTTCCTGTGCTTTGCACTTTTTGGAAAATATTGATCCAGAGTTAATGCGGCATGGACATGTAGGGTCCAGGTACAAAGTGGAAATATGGACGCCACGGGGAGAGACAGAGAAATAGCTCTGGTGGTGCAGAGGTGTCCTTCGGCCAGGCCAAGGAGGATGGTTGGTGGAGGGGAGGCACTGAGTGGCTCTGGGCAGGAGGATACAGTTGCCACAGATGGAGGAGGCAGAGATGCTTCCCAAGTAGAGGGAGAGGCATAGACAGAGACGGTCAGGGGAGGAAGCTTGGGGAGTCTCAGGTGTGTCAAGTCCAGTGAGGATGGAAAGGAGGGTCTGGGATCATGGCATGGGATCCCCTGAGGAGGGGTCTTCTTCAGCTCAGAACTCCTAGCATGAACACTCCCGGGGTCAGTTGGGGCCACTCAGGACACTGTGGCCTGGCCTGCTGGGGGGCCTTCCTGGCTGCCCTGGAGCACATCTGTTCCTGGCTTCCTCCCCAGACACCCGCTCTCCCTGTGCTGACAACTCCCTCGGTGTGTCATGTCCCCACAGACTGAAGCGGTCGCACCTGAAGGTGAGATTCTGTACCAACGAGTCACAGAAATCTCGGGGAGAGCTAGTGAGGCTGCTCCGGCGGCTAGGATTTGACATCTCCGAGGATGAGGTGACCTCCCCAGCCCCAGCCACCTGCCAGGTTCTGAAGGAGCGAGGCCTGCGGCCACACCTGCTCATCCATGAAGGTAGGCCTGCTGGGCGGGGCCAGGCTAGGGTTTGGGGAGGGGACTGGGTCACCCACTGGGAAGGACACATCTGCTGTCAGCACTCAAGGGGGTCTGGGGGAGGCATTGGCAGCAGAAGCCTCATGGGGCTTCCTACTGGGGACTGGGGACAAATTAGGATCCAGCCCCATCCAGCCCCTGGCCCCACACAAGAGGGTTAGTGAAGCAGGTTCCAGATGGCTCCTAGGAGGAAAACCCTAAGCTGGCTTTCCGTGGTCTAGGATGGACCAAGGGGCCAGGGAATTGTCAAGGGGGGAAAGTTGTAGCTCCTGTTGAGAGAGGGAATATGAATGAGGAGCTGGAGGGCCACTGCTTCCACAGTCTGTACCCTCTAATTATATATCTGTGAAAACCAGCCCCGCTCTTTGGAGCAGTTTGCAAATGGCTTGTAGGAACAAGGTTTGCATCCTGATTTTAGCCTGAATGCAAGAAAAGAGCCCCTTTGACCCTCAGTGGGGAGTTTTTGGGGGGAACAAAGCAGAAGGAGCATTATCTGGTGCCCTCTGATTGTTTAGGAAGGAGAGACCTGAGCAGCTCCTCAGGGTTCAGGACTGACCTCTCTGTCAGTCCCCTGAGCCTTCTTCCTTCCTCTGCACTTGATATTTTTATTTTTACAAACCACTGGGCAGAGGCAAGCATGCTTTTTTCCTTCCCAGGACAAGAGGTGGGGGAGTGTTCCCTGGAAGGGCCAAGTGTTGAATTCATAGCCCTGGCGCCGGTTGAGGGCGACATGCCCAGTCTTTAGAAATCATGTTTCTCAAAATCCTTTCTCTATAATCTAGGATTCCTGCCAATGTCTTTTGAACTCGGTCTTCAAAGAAAGTGGACTTAAGAAAGAAATTCTCTCCACCCCAGCTCGCAGAAAGCGTTGCTAGACCTGGGAGTGGGCTAGAAGGAGCAGGGAGGAGGGGGAAGCCAGCACTTGCCTGGAAGGCGGCATTAGTCAGGGAGTCAGACAAGCAGATGGCAAAGCCTGGGAGGGCTGGAGGGGAAGGTAGGTGCCTTCCCTCCACTATAATCCTGCACCTGTGTTTTCAGCAAATGTACCTGCGTCTTCAGACTTAGAATTTTTTTTTTTTCAAGGTTTATTGTTAATGGATTCCACTCAACCCAGCATTTTATTTTGAAAATTTCCAAACATACAGCTCAACTCAAAGAATTTTTACTTGGAATATTTTTATACTCATCACCTAAATTATCAATGACACTTCATGATTTTCTTCACTCAGTATCCATCCATCCCTTCATCCATCTATCCCTGTTATTTTTTGGATACATTTCAAAGTAAATTGCTGATATTGGTATACTTCTCTAAACGCTTCAGCATGTTCTTAACTAGAGTTTAAGATTTGTTTATAGTTTTTCCTGTTGTTGTAAAATTTACATGGAATGGAAGGCATAGACCTCAAGTGTACTTTTGCCGAGTTTTGACAAATGTACACACCTGTGGAGCCCGGCCCCCATCAGGATCTCTGTCACCGTCACTGATCATTCCCTGGTGCCCTTCCCAGTTGGGCCCACTAGGAAGCCCTTAGAAGCAACTGTTACTTTTATTTTTTCCATTATAAATAAGTTTGCCTATTCTGGAATTGTATATAAGTAGAATGAACAGTATGTCACTGTGCTGGGAGCCCCCTGTGCTACTACCCCAGGCTCAGTGAGTCACTAGGAATGACCCACAGGGCTCAGCATGATTGTTACACTTACAGTTATAGTTAATTACAGTGGCAGAGTACAGGTTAAACTCAGCACAGGGAGGAAACACAGGGAGCCGAGGCCAGGAGGGACCAGGTATGAGTTTTCAGTTGTCTCCTGGTATTGGACTTGGACTGAGCCATACCTGATTCTCCCAGAAATACTGTGTGACAACACACAGGAACCAGGGAAGCTCAGTGAAGCCTCAGTGTCCAGGGTTCTCATTAAGCGTCATGAAGCTTAGGTCAGGTAGCCATGCAGCTCCCCTGTAACTGACCTTAGCTACTCATTCCCCAGCCCCTCCCTCAGAATTCAAACTGATCCAGTGTGCCCCAAGGCTACAGGCATACAAAAAACAGCTGTTTTCCATGAATCACATTGTTACCATGAACTATCTGGTCAAACTGATACATTTGGCCTAAGGCCTCAGGCATTCAAAACCCCCGCTTATCAAGCTGGATATTGCAAAGGCTCAGAGGTTATCTCTCAGGAGCTGGTGGAGGGCCAGTCCTGAAGATGGGCCTTTCTTTGGAATGTGCAGGGTTTGAGCAACCCAGGCCTGCTGAATGAACTCTTTCTTTCACAATAGTCTTTTTGTGAGACTTGTTTCACCCAACACAGTGTGTTTGAGACCCATCCTTACTGTTGCATGCACCAGCCGTTTTTCATTTTTATTACAGAGTAGTACTCCCCCGAGTGGACATAGCTCAGGTCATTCATTCATTCACAGGTTGATACATCATTGGGTTGTTTCCAATATCAGGTTATTATGATTAAATCTGCTATGAACATTCCTGTAGAAGCTTTTTGGGTAAATACCTTGGACTGGGATTGGTGGCTCACTGGGTCGTGTGTATTTAGTTTTATAAAACACTGGGAGACGTTTTTCCAGAGGAAGTCTACTGTTGTACACCCTCTCCGTCTGTTACAGCTGTTCAGCGTCCTCACTGGCCCTTGGTGTTATCAGTTTTCTTTAATTCTCCCCATTCCGGTGGATACGAAGTGGTATCTCATCCTGGTTACTTCCCCTTTTTTAATCCATGAAAGTCGGCATCTAATACTAAGGGGCATGGGAGCATGTTTCTTCTAGGAACTGATGACAAAGCCAAAGACTCTGTCCTTGCCACTTCTCCTATTTTAATTTAAAGTGGGGGGACAGGACAAAGAAAGAGAAGGAGGAGGAGACTTTCCTAAGGGAGCTGGAGAACTTGGCTGGTGATGGGGATGGATCCTCCTCATTTCAGGACATACGTGCGGGTTTACCTGAAATGTGTTGACGGCTCTTCCAGTTTGGGACCAGCAGTATCAGCCCTCCAAGGGTTGTGAGCAGCCTCACTTCATCCTGCTGCTGAGAGTCTGTGTCCTCCATGCAGATTTTCCTTCTTTATTGCAAAGCTGTGGGTTTCCAGCCTTAAACTAAGGAAGCCGCTGGCTAATGCTGGTGTTGGGACAGAGGGTCCTGGGAGTGGGTCCATCTTTCTCAGGTAAGGTCCCTAACTGTGGGGACCTGGAATGCCCTCATCTGTAAAACGGGAACAGTACGTGTTCGTCCACTTCTCATGGCAGCTGTGAGGATTGGAGGGAAAGGGGGAGGGCCGACTGGATGAACAGAAGGTGTCCCTGGCGGGAGCTGGGAGGTAGGCCATGTCGTCCCGGGCTTGTTCACGCACTTGTTCACTGTCCTTCCAGGAGTCCGCTCAGAATTTGATGAGATCGACACGTCCAACCCAAACTGTGTTGTAATCGCCGATGCCGGAGAAGGCTTTTCTTATCAAAACATGAACAAAGCCTTTCAGCTGCTCATGGAACTGGAAAATCCTGTGCTCATATCCCTGGGGAAAGGGTAAGTGGATTCCAGGGAGAGTCGCTGCTTATGGCTCTGTATGGTGCTTTCTGGCTCTCTGTGACTTAGGAATCAAGACAGAAGGATGCCAGAGATTGCAGGAAGTGGGGTGTGGAGGAAACACAGGTGACCTTCTCCCTCTGTCTCTTTTTCTTCCCTCCTCTCCTTTAATCATTTCTTTTTTGTCACTCCTGATAGAGTGCTGTGGCTTCACAGCTCATAGCAACTTCAAACTCTTTGGGATCAAGTGATCCTCTTGTCCCAGCCTCCCAAGTAGCTGTGACTAGAGGCACCCACCACAATGCCTGGCTATTTTTAGAGATGGGGTCTCACTCTTTCTCAGGCTTGTCTCAAATCTGCGAGCACAGGCAGTCCACCCGCCTCTGGCTCTCAGAGTGCTACGATGACAGACATGAGCCACCATGCCTGGCCTCTTTTATCATTTCTTTAGGAAGTCGGAATCCAGCTTCCATGTGGCCCCTGGGCTAGAAGCTGATATGGGCCTGGGGACGTCACTGTAGATGGAGAACCCATGGGACATCTCAGAGGCCAAGAGTTGGTTATCTCAAGTTCAGAGCAAAGAAGGAGAAAGTGAGTTGGCACAAGATACAGCACAGGATGGTGAAGGATGGTCCCAGGGGCACCCAAGTAGTGAAAATTAGCCTTAAGGGCCTCTGGGCTACCCGGTCTGGGTGCTGCACGTCTGTGGCTGCAGATGGCGGGCTCTGGAAAGTGGTGCTTGTGCGACCTCTAACATGTGCCTTGACATCCCTTTCTTTAAAGCGACAGTGTTGGTTATTTTCCTTAGATATCATTGACAAATACATTTGAAAATAGAGATGAGCGAAAGAAGAAAACAAAAAGTATTTTCAATGCTATACAAGTACTGCACAACTGTCAGCATTTTGGTGTATGTCCTTCCGAATGGTTTCCTGTGTGAATAGATCATTACAGATGGATGTATTCACAGCATCAGTAATAAACTTGACCTTGTCCTGTTTTTTATTATTCACCAAACAACATTTGTGAATGGCTTCCCGTGCGATCAGGGGATATCTCTGCGGCACAGTCATCCCACAGTGTGGGTGTCCTGTAATTGTTTAAACCCGGTCCCTATTGATGGACTTTTGGGTGGTTTCTGATTTTCTACCATAGAAGGCTGTGATGAGCCTCTTTGTTCATTTCAGGTGACATCCCCCTGAGGATGACACTTACAGAATGAGCATTTTGAGGTTCTTGAAGCATATTGCCAAGTTGCTTTCCTGAAAGCTATGCAGATCGATTTCAGTCATCAGCAGAAGCAGCACTAGAATTTTAGAAGTACAGGCTCTTAAAGTTGCAAGGACACTTTGGAGTCCCTCTCTCAGTTTCTCATGCAATGCAGGAATTCTGAAGCCATTGGTCAGGAAGTATTTGACTGGGCACTCACTGCCTCTACTTGCTGGGTAGAGCCAACTAGTTGAACAGACACAGGAAGGACTTTTGATTTACCCACTGGGCATTGCTAAGCACTTTATATACTCCATTTTGTTTAATTCTGACCCCAAGCTTGTGAGCTGTAGGCAGGGTCATTACTGTTTTGCAAGTAGGGGTGTGGAAACTCTGGGACATAAGTAAGCTGCTGACCCCTAGCTGGTGAGTGCTGGCAGGACCAGGAATGCCTCGTGGCCTGGATGGCCCCAGGGCCTGTGCTTGTCACTACTAAGCAACATTCTAGAATGTTTAACCCATTCAAGTCGTATTTTTTCAGGCTATGTTTTAAAATTAGGAGATGTCACATAAAATACCCAGATTTTTGGATTCCCTGAAAGAATCAGAACATCTGACAATACTGAGCCTTGCATTCCTAGCGTACACAGCACCTCAGTGGGAGCTACTGTCTGCTTGTTTACAGGTCACCACAAACCCCACCAGTCCCTACTGCCCTCCAAGTTTCAGAGTCAGCTGCCTTTTGCCACATGCCATTTGTTTTCTCATAGTACAGAAATAGTTCCTCATGCTATGCCTCTATCAAAAAAGGCAAGTGAAAAGATGTTTTAAGAAAGAAAGGAGGCTCAGCGCCTGTGGCTCAATCGGCTAAGGCGCCAGCCACATACACCTAAGGTGGTGGGTTCGAATCCCCAGCCCGGGCCCGCCAAACAACAATGATGGCTGCAACCAAAAAATGGCCAGGCGTTGTGGCGGGTGCCTGTGGTCCC
>CAUYQV010042874.1:0-16357 GCA_963574575.1 Galagoides demidoff | reverse complement strand
CCTGTGGTCCCAGCTACTTGGGAGGTGGAGGCAGGAGACTCGCTTGAGCCCAGGAGTTGGAGGTTGCTATGAGCTGTGATGCCATGGCCCTCTACCCAGGGGGATAGCTTGAGGCTCCATCTCAAAAAAAAAAAAAAATTGTGTTGGCCAAATCAAAATTCACTTGACTTAAGTCTAAAGTCAATAGCTTGGGATATATATTCCATCATCTGTGGAGCTGTAGAAGGGGTGTGATATAAAACAGAGAAATGAAATATTGAAACTAATAACTTAACCTATTAAATCTGTTCATTTTCTGCATTAACTATTTGTGGTTAAAAATCAGGCTTTAGAGACACATGGATCTGATGTGAATTCTAGCTAAGCCATTCACTAATTGTGTGACCTTGGGCAAGTTAATTAAATTCTCCCAATGTCAGTTTATTTGTTCATAAAGTATAGATAATAGTAATAATGCCTACAACGTACGTTCTAAGAATTAAATCACGTAATCATTTTAAAGTGACTAGCACTGATTGTGGAACACAGATAACATTAAAATTTAATGTTAGCTAATATCATTAACTGTTTTAGAAAAGGATTTGAAGAAAATCAGTATTATGCTTTTATTGTATCAACTGACGTTGAAATCCCACTGCTTAAAAGCAGATGTGGATTACTCCAAAGCATTTTTTAAACCCAATTTTTCTTTACCTTGCCCCCATACCCTGGATACAAAAATGTACAAATAGATAAGTTGAAATAAAGACTGATAGAGGAAGTTATTACAATTCTTCCTTTCACTTTTCTAAATCTGACATTTAGGCCATATTTTTGTTTTTCCCAATCAATCAATATAATGCAGCATAACTGAATTAATGCACGAATGAAGACCAAATCAAAATAATTCCAGCTGTCTAGGCACAGCCCTTCAGACAATTCTGCCTACAAAGGCTAACAGAGAGAAGAAAGAAGTTTTGTGCTGGTCAAAAATAGATGGCTTCTTAAAATACCTGTAATTCAAGGGTTGATAATTCAACTACAAGAATTATATGGTATCATGATTTGATTTCTTGTCTTACAAAATGAACTGTATTAGAATACTTTTTGCTTCAAATGAGAGAGACTCAACTCACATTGCTTAATTGAAATATAAAATATTAGGGAAGGGAATGTGCCCACAAACTGCCACCACATTCAATAGGTGTCTTCATCCTAAACTCCCAGGATTAAAGCCGGGATAGCAGCACCGATGAACTCCACAGTTTAAGACAGCAGTTCTCAACTTGTTGGGTTGCTACCCCTTTGTAACAATGAAAATACATCACAAGATTAGGAAGGTTGAGAACCACTGGTTTAACACGATGTGGTAAAATGGGTTTTCCCATCCAGTTCACCTCACTTTTCAAACGATTGTAGCCTCTTTAGACAATTGGATAATGGGTGTGCCACAAAGTGATGGTGTTGTTCCACTGGTCAAGGGGCAGGAGTTACAAAGAGCTGTTGATAAAGCTAGGCAAATGCAAATGAGCGATACAAAAGAATATTACAGGATTATGAATTAATTTGAAGAGTTTTGATATATAAATAATTTAGTGATGCCTCAGTGAAAAATATAACATTGTCTACCAGGTGTTTTCTTTATGCTTTTAAATATTTAAATTAACATATTTTAAAATACTTTTTATTGTCTATTTCAAATTAATGATGTGTTAAACTTTTGAAAGCCAGCCTTATGATTTAATGTTAACTTATAATTTCTTTTGTATATTTTGTTAAAGCCTGGTGGATGCACGGTCTGTATCAGAAACAACTGGCATTTAGAGGGGACCCCTGACCACCTTCAAAGCAAGAAGTTTTGTACCTTCCCTTCTCTCTTTACCTCATGGCTTGATTTTAATCACTCTAAACCTCCTACTAGCTCTGATTTGGGGAGAAGGAAAAGGACAATGGTGTGACACATTGCTTTGGGGACAGCCAAGCAGAGGCAATCACTGACTAACTTCCTGGCATAGGAACTAACCTAACAGAGGTTACATCTTTAAAGACAGCACTGTGTAATCATTGCAGGTGCCTGCCCCTCTGGTCAGCACTGACAATTAAGTGACAGGTGTATTGGGGTGGGGGGCAGAGAGGCACTCTGTGATGGGGGAGGGAGGATTCCGCCCAGGTACTGACATTTCTAAAGCTCTCCAGGTGATTCTCACATTCAACCAGCAGCAAGAACCACAGGATTAGGGTCATTCACTTTCTTAACCTTCAACACCCAACCTTGTAGTTGCCTGTAGGAAGATTTTCTTCCACAAAACAATGCCTAAAAATAAGGTAAGGTGAGGGAAAGGTGACAGACCTACTTTTCTCTTGCTAGCCAGAGAAGGTTCTTTGCAATAGGTAGTGGTGATAAGGGTGGGAATCGTTTGCCAGGGGCTTCCTCAGGTAGCTCCACCTCAAGAAAGAGTATGTGTACAGTTGTGAATCTGGTACTGTATTCCTTCAAAACTATTCATCAGCTTTGCTCAATGTCATGGGTGCTCCATTGGGTATGTGGACCCCATTTTGAATACCACGTGTAAATTCCAAAGGGCTGGGATTTTTGTCAGTTTCACTCACTGCTATATACCCAGGGCCTGAGCTCGGTAACAGGTGCTTGTGATGATAAATTTTATATGTCAACCTGATTGAGCTCAGCTGAAAACACATTTCTGTGCCTGTCTGTGAGGATGTTTCTGGAAAAGATTAGCATTTGAATGAGTAAGGAGTAAAGAAGATTGACACTAAAAAATAGACAACTAATATTTATAAATAAAAGTAAAAGATAATTTCAACAAAACAGATCATGCCAAATCTTATAGACAATAGAAAAAGAAATATTTCAAAATCATTCTACTTAATCTGGATACACCTGATATTAAAATTGGAGAAAATAGATTGTTATAAAGGGGAAATTGCAAACATATTTCACTTATAAATGAGAATGCAATATGCTGTCTATTTTTTTGAGACTTTGGAAAAAACAAAATAAGAAGTTAACTGATCAAAGTATTCTATAATAGACATATTCCTATCTGACAATGTGAATGTTACTTTCTTTGCATTATTACTATAATTATTACTTAATATTTCATTGCAGCAATCGTCTGATTTCTTTTCTGAATGTATTTATCTTCATTCATTCTTTATGAGGTTTTTGTTCTCTGTCCTTATGTTAAACATTGCTATTATCATTAAATTTAGCCTTTTTAATTCTGGGAAGGCAAAAGTAGAAACCTAATATACATATGTATAAGTAAGAAAAATTTAAAAAAAATTTAGAAATCAAAATAGAGGGCGGCACCTGTGGCTCAGAGGGCAGGGCACTGGCCCCATATATGGAGGATGGCAGGTTCAAACCTGGCCTTGGCCAAACTGTAACAAAAAATAGCCAGGCACTTGTGGCAGGTGCCTGTGGTCCCAGCTACTGGGGAGGCTGAGGCAAGAGAATCACCTAAGCTCAAGAGCTGGAGGTTGCTGTGAGCTGTGACGCCATAGCACTCTACTGAGGGTGACAAAGTGAAGACTCTGCCTCTTAAAAAAAAAAAAAAAGAAATCAAATTAGAATCCTACTGAATTGTTTTCAGCTCAAGTGAATCCTTAGTTCTAGACTACAATGTAGCCAACTGAATGTTCAAAAAATGTCATTTTAAATGGGTAGATGTTCTCCTAACATCATCTCTTCTAGCTTCAAAATGTACCTCCTAGCAAAGATATGAGTTCAACCTAAATACCCATGAACCAATGAATCAATAAAGAAAATACGTGTGTGTATTCACACAGACACCATAGAATATTATGCAGCCAGAAAAAAGAAACATCATTTGTAGAAACTTGGATGAATGGGAGACCATTATGCTAAGATAAGTAACTCATGAATGGAAAACCAAGCACTACATAACTTGTAAGTGGGAGCTAAGCTCTGGGCAGGCAGGGTCATCCCCAGCAGTATAATAGACTCTGGAGACTCACAAGGGGAGAACAAAGCAGGGGTAAGGAAGGAAAAATTACCTGTTGGGAATAACAAGTTGGGTATAATTTGGTGAGTTCATCACTATACAATTCATCCATGCAATCAAAAACTACTTAGACCTCCACATCTACTGAAATCAAAAATAAAATATGATGTCTTCTGGATAATATGCATGTGAACAAATGTATCACAAACTTCAAATTGGCCCTATGGCTGCAAAGAGATATGGGAGATGCTACAGCAAAGTTAAGATAGAGATGCAGCCCACATCACATAATCCCTGCTGCCCGGCAGTGCTAGGTACCACCAGACCTCTGAAATCACTGATGCAATACTGCACACATAATCCATAAACACCCTTGTTACTAATTTTAATCAATTTTTAAATATTATTACAGTGTAATTTACATACCATAAAATGTTAAATGAATGATTTGATGACTATTTAAATGAACAAACCCATGTAAATTTCAACATGACCCAGTAAGATCCCTCATTTCCCCCAGCAGCCAGGCCACCCCTAAGCTTCTGTTAAGACATCTCACAATTGCCTTTCCACCTCCAGACCCATCTAGCCTTAAGCATTTGATTGGCTGTGAGCCCTTTTGGCTAGTCAGTCCTCTTGGCCGTAGGGGTCCCACCAAGAGCCTGGAAGGTCCCAGGGCAGGTAACCACACCACTCTGCCAATGCACGGGATAAAATAAGAGTTTGGCCATTGATGCTGCCTCTGGCAGATCTTGGCCAAAAGGGGGGAATCATAAACTAAAATAAAATTTTAAGGCTTAACACCCCAGAGGCTGACTGCTGAAACCCCTTCTTGGCCAAGGGGAGCCTCTAAAACTGAGTTGCTGGCCAAAAGAAAGGAGATCAGACCTGCTTCATCATGCCTCCTCCGTTCTTAGAAATGTCTTTTGTGACCCATTAACAAGCCTAAGGAGGTCTGGGCATAAGTCTGGTAGTTTGTCTCTGATTTACAGACTCTTATCTTAGCATTCCTTTTCACTGACTCCTGGTCTATTAGACAAAGCCTAACTCTTACAGCCAATTGTCCCCAACCCAAGGAATCCTTAAACCCACCTGTAACCTGTAAGCCCCACCCCCAGCTTTGAGATGTCCCACCATTTTGGGGCCAAACCAACGTTTGCCTGCCACATACTGATTCATGACTTTACATGTAATTCCTGTCCCCTAAAATATAAAAAGTCAAACTGTAACCCCACCATCGCACATCCACTTGCTCAAGGTTTCTGGGATGTGGCTCCAGGTGAAAATCCTCAAATTTGGCTCAGAATAAACCTCTTTAAATTATAAAAAAAAGAAAGAAAGAAAAAACCATTTCATTCACTTTTTTTTTTTTGTAGAGACAGAGTCTCACTTTATTGCCCTCGGTAGAGTGCTGTGGCATTACACAGCTCACAGCAATCTTCAACTCCTGGGCTTAGGTGATTCTCTTGCCTCAGCCTCCCAAGTAGCTGGGACTATAGGTGCCCACCACAAAGCCCAGATATTTTTTTGTTGTAGTTTGGCCAGGGACAGGTTTGAACCCACCAACCCTCAGTATGTGGGGGCAGCGCCCCACCCACTGAGCCACAGGTGCTGCCCTCATTCACTTTTTTTTTTCCTCGAGACAGAGCCTAAAGCTGTAGAGTGAGGGTAGAGTGCCGTGACATCACAGCTCACAGCAACCTCCAGCCTCCCGAGTAGCTGGGACTACAGGTGCTCACCACTATGCCTGGCTATTTTTTGGTTGCAGCCGTCATTTTTGTTTGGTGGGCCTGGGCTGGATTCGAACCCGCCAGCTCAGGTATATGTGGGTGGTGCCTTAGTTGCTTGAGCCACAGGCACCGAGCCCTCATTCACTTTTTAAGGAAAGAAAAATTAACTGTATTTGGAAATTTTCAAGCATATACATGCAAATCCCAGACACCAATTCCCTGCATATAAATATTACATTTCCTCTCTAAAGGATTTATTTTTTACATCTGTATGAGGGTCATGATTGTGCCTTTTGGAAAAAGGGTTTTATTTTACAACATAGCTACAATACCATTTTCCCTCTTAAATTAATTAACAATAATTTTTTAAATACTGTCAAATAGCATCCATATTTCCCAGATTGCCACATTCTTTCCTCATTTTATTTGAATTAGGTCAATATGTGACTATTGGTTCATTCATCTCTTTTATTTTATTTCTTCATTTTTGAGACAGAGTCTGTCTCCGTTCCCTAGGCTAGAGTGCCATGGCATCAGCCTAGCTCACAGTGACCAGCCGGGCATGGTGGGTCACATCTGTAATCCGACCACTCTGGGAGGCTGAGGCAGGTAGATTGCTTGAGCTTACAAGTTCAAGACCAGCCTGAGCAAGAGTGAGACCCTTTCTCTACTAAAAAATAGAAAAACTGAGGTAAGAGGATCCCTTGAACCCAAGGGTTGGAGGTTGCTGTGAGCTATGACACCTCAGCACTCTACCTAGGGTGACAAAGTGAGACTCTGTCTCAAAAAAAAAAAAAACAAAAAGAAAAGAAGAATACTGTTTCCTCAACTAACTGAAAATGGAAGCATTTATTACAGTGCCATAAGGCTGTTTTATCTAGAAAAGTGAAACAAGACATCCATCCCCATCTAACAGACTGATTCTGGACCATGGTGTCCTTATAAAGGGACAAGTGTTCCCTGCAGCACTCTGAAATACCTCAGTGGTTCCATCCGTCAGTGTGCATCCTTTCGTGCATGTCACAGCTTCTCAATTATATTTTTGACTCACTAAGAGAAAAAATTCAGTGTCGACACCTGTTCTCGACCTCTCCCATCAACGCCCTGCACACAGACAACACTCAGGGAACAGGATGATGCCATGCCTTGCCAGGGAGACGCCCTTCTCTGTTCTCACTGCAGCGGGCCCTTTAGTTCTTCATCACCTTCCTCCAGAATTGGGATCATCCCCCTTTCATAAGCCACATGGAAGAAACGTAAGCGCTGAATCAGAGGAAGATTGCACAGGGAACTCAAGAATCACAGGTGGTTCAGAAAACCTGCTGAGGTAAGTGTTTCTATTTTACACCACCTCCTTCCCTTCCAGGAGATTCATGTGTAAGTGCTGTGAGTCTTTGAGAGAAAGGGCAACAGACTTGTTCATACAGGAAACCAGAGAACCTGACAGAGTGACCTTCCTGTTCTCTTTAGCAGGACAAGTCCCTGCTTGACAAAAGCCAAATAATTACTAAGAGAACAAGAATCAGTTAAAGAGAAACTCATGACATTTAGGATGGGGAAGGAAATAAAACTAGTTCACATCCTAACCTTACCACCAACCTAGAAAGAGGAGAGGCAAACCATGCAGAGGGACACAGAAGACGTCAGAGCCAGCGGCAGAGCAGGGCTCACCTGGAGCACGGCATTACATACTACTGGCCAGAGGCCCAGTCACCTCCCACTCATCCCTGTGCCTGGCTGACTCCTTACTGCCTCCAGAAATAAGTCAGAATGATACTTATGAGGTCAATAATCTCTCAGTGATACATAAACATAAGTTCTGGAGCACAGGGCTCTGCTTACAAACAACACAATTTTCAATGCAAAAGGACATAGTTTCTCCCTCATCCCTGCTCCCACTCAGGACAAGCACATATTAAATTAAGAATTCTCAAAATTCCCATTGGTGTCAAAAGCATTTAAAGTTGCTGGGTCAAAGATTCATTTTTGCAGCAGACAACCACAAAGGATTTCAGTGTTACATACAGTGGAAATGATTGCAAGAAATTCTAAATATGGACAGACCAGTAATTTAAATTCCTTTTCTAATGGCTAACTCTTTCTTTTCAGTTCAATATCTGGTTCTAAGTCAGGTTCCAATTAAGGAAAGCAAGACCCAGTTTTCCGGTTCCACTGGGATTTACTCACTGAGGGTTACCTGTCTGCTAGTGTGACCCTGCAAGGACCAACACAAATGAGTCTCAGAGCAAGGCGACACCTGGACTACTGGAGTCAAGGAGCTCTCCTCCTGGTTTGGTGTGTTCCTCAGCGGGCCACTGCTGCTGTCACCAAACAAAGATTAACCAAACATGAAACCACTGTTGACAGAAACCAGAAAATGGAGCATGAGAAACAAAATCCCACCCGTGAATGTAAACACTAACACATAAAGTGGACAAGTGAGCTACTACCTGACAAATAAGTATTGTTATTACCTGGATATGTTCTTCTTCCTTTTTTTGTTACAGTTTTTGGCCAGGGCTGGGTTTGAACCCACCACCTCTGGCATATGGGGCCAGTGCCCTACTCCTTGAGCTACAGGAACCTCCTGTTTCCCTGGATATTTTCAGCAGGAATAATTTTCTTCAATTACTTGGATACCTAAACTATCCCGGTTTACTACTTCATTTTGCTCACCCAGGTGTAGTTAGATACTGGGTAGAGTAAGACCAGATGCAAAAGACACACATGGTATCTCTGAATTTGTGACCAATATATACTTTCTTTTTTTTTTTTTTTTTTGAGACAGAGCCTCAAGCTGTCCCCCTGGGTAGAGTGCCATGGCTTCACTGCTCATAGCAACCTCCAACTCCTGGGCTCAAGCGAGTCTCCTGCCTCAGCCTCCCAAGTAGCTGGGACCACAGGTGCCTGCCACAACGGCTGGCTATTTTTTGGTTGCAGCCGTCATTGTTGTTTTGGCAGGCCTGGGTGGATTCGAACCTGCCACCTTAGGTGTATGTGGCTGGCGCCTTAGCCACTTGAGCCACAGGCGCCGAGCCAACCAATATATATTTTCATTCACTTTGAATTTAATGTGACTTAGCTCTCCTACCCTGGAAAATCATTCTGAATCCAGAATATCTTCAAATAGAGGATGCTATAAAATTATTTCTAAGATCCCTTAAAGTTATTTGGTTTATATTTCCTTTACCACAGGGTCAAATTCCATTTAACATTAAGCTAGAAGCTCAAAATACTTCAAATGTTAGAATTTTATTACAGCAATGATGCTAAAAATATAAATTTAACTAAATAAGACTTGGGTCCATGTTTTAATGAAATGATGCTGTATTTTTAAAAAGAATTTATTCTGGCTTGGCATCCATAGCTCAATGGTTAGGGTGCCAGCCATGTACACCAGGGCTGGTAGGTTTGAACCCAGACTGGGCCTGTTAAACAAACAACAACAACAACAAAATACCCGGGTGTTGTGGTGGGCACCTGTAGTCCCAGCTACTTGGGAGGCTGAGGCAAGAGAATCACTTGAGCCCAAGAGTTTGAGGTTGCTGTGAGTTGTGATACTACATCACTCCATAGAGAGTGACAAAGTGAGACTCAGTCTCAAAAAAAAAAATACATATATATATATATATATATAAAATACATATATATATATATATATATGTATTTTTTTTTTTTTTGGAGACAGGAGACTCAAGCTGTCCCCCTGCGTAGAGTGCCATGGCATCACAGCTCACAGCAACCTCCAACTCCTGGGTTCAAGTGAGTCTCCTGCCTTGGTCTCCCGAGTAGCTGGGACCACAGGCGCCCGCCACAACGCCTGGCTATATTTTTTGGTTGCAGCCATCATTGTTGTTTGGCAGGCCTGGGCTGGATTCGAACCTATCATCTTGGGTGTAAATAGCTGGCGCCTTAGCTACTTGAGCCACAGGCACTGAGCCAAAAAAAAAAAAAAAATTCTACACTAGTATTTATAAGCAGCATTATTCACAACAGACAAATGTTTGTTAATAAAGAGAAAGTTGTGGAAAGAAACTGTTTCTCCCTCAGCTGGACATTCTGGTGTCTACCTTTGGTACCTGGAATTGCACACTCAAAAGCACGGGAGCCAGCCAGGAAAAGCCTGTGAGAAGATGGCCAAACAGGAAGTAGAAGTAAACTTGAGTCCTTAATGTCGCTGCCCAGCTGCTCAACTAACCAGCGTTAGAGTCACCCTACCCTGACTATCTCTTATTATTTGAGATAGTAAAGGTCTGTGTGTTTAAGTCATTTGGGTTGGCTTTTCTGTTTCCTGAAGGAGTAAGCCTTCTCACCAATAACACTGACCTATGAAGTTTGACACACCATGAAAATTGAACAGCAATGAAAAACAAAGTCTGATCTTAGTAATTAAACTAAAAGGCAAAAGAAAATATACTACTCTTGTCATTAAAACACATGAAATGCTTTAGGGCAGATAAAAAACATGGTTTTAAGAAAAGTGCTAAGTAGATGCATCCACTTAGCAATTCAATAAATAAACCTGGACCCAGAAGCTCCTGAAATGAACCAATTATGCTTCAATTCAGAAATATTAATTAGGAGATGATGCAGTCTTTATGCTCGAGACCACTGGGAATCACAGAACTAAGCTGACCCACTTGCCCAAAGCCACTGTGTGTGCTCGCCCCTCTTCACTTGGCTAACCCTACACATCCCTCAGCTTTCACCTTAAATGAGTGTTGATCGCATCTTTAGAGAAAGGTTGCTCTGCTGTGTGCACAGGCGCAGAGCTCCTGCGGCACTCCACCGCACCCCTGCTCTACGCAGCACTTTGCACACTTGTGATAAGTTCACCTTTGTCTTCCCACAAGAAGGCACATGCCCAGTCTTGTCTGCCACTAGATGGCATTTTCAAAGCTGAGCAGACTCCTGCCATTAGGAGTCCCAGTCTGAGGGAGAGCGGGTACTCAATACCTTACAACACAGGCAGTCCTAAGGCGCTGCAGTCTCGTTCTGGACCACCATAGCACAGCAAATAGCACAATAATGGTGGGAGTAGCATGAATGTTTCGGTTCCCAGTGCACACGGGAGTTACGTTTACACTATATGTGGTCCACTAGGTGTAAAGTAGCTTATGTCTAGAAGAGCAATATGCATACTTTAATTTTAAAGTACTTTACTGCTAAAAGTGCTAACACTCATTTGAGCTACCCATAAGTCCTAATCTTTTTGCTGGTGGGGAGTCCTGCTACTGACTGGTCACTGATCACAGAACACCAGAACAGACAAAATAATACTGAAAACATCTGAAATATTGCAAGAATTACTGAAATGTGAGTCAGCAACATTTGGTGAGTGAGCACAGGCCCTTGGCGAAATGGTGTCAGCAGACTTGCTCCATGCAGGGTTGCCACAAACCTTCCATTTGTAAAAAAGGCAGTATCTGAAAAGCCCGCTAAAGCGCAAAAACACAAAAAGGTGTATCCGTACAAGGCTGGAAGCCAAGCAGGGTCTGCACAGGGCCGCAGTAAGGGAGGACTGTGAGACTGTGTCTCTCCAAGTGGTCTCCAAAGGATAAGTTAGGGAGAAAGAAAAGGTAAGATGCCCCAGGCAGACAGAGCATGGGTATGTACACAGGGAGAAATAAGGCCATGAAACTGTAGGGGCAACTAGAGTTTGATATTGGATCACCAAAAAAATGAAGCTTTGAGAGGATGATTCGGGTCTATGCCCACAGAAATCAGCACGTTACACAGGCCTCTAAAATAACATACAATGGACATGACTGAAGAACTTATCGTATGTCACTAAGCACTTCCCATGGATAACTTCATTTCATCTTCACAACAATTCTGAGTATTATCAATCCCACAAAGAACTAGAAGGCCAAGATCATAGATAGCTAGTAAGTAAATGGCATAGCTAGGCTTTGGCTCCAAAGCCTATGCTTTTAACTATAATCTAATTTATGTCTGGCTTACATGATATGATCTTAGCTAGGTGCATATAATTCAAATAATTTTGCTGATTCTATTAGAAAAGCTGGACATTTAAAGGAACCTTATATCTTTTCATTAAGCAAATCATAAACACAGATATTTCATAAACTGAATTTAACATGAAGTATATAATTACTATTCAGTAGACTTTTATATATGAATACAAAAGGAATATTGTTCCAAGACAAAAAAATGCAGTGTCCAGACTGATCATAGCAAGCTAGATGTAGATTAGTTTATGGTTATTTATTTATTTATTAGAGATAGGGTCTTACCAGACTCAAATAATGCCCCCACTTCAAGAGGCTGCTCTGTCACCCAGACAGTGGTTAGATCATAGCTCATTGCAGCCTAAAACTCCTGGGCTCAGGTGATGGCAATCCACCTGCCTCAGCCTCTGGAGGTTCTGGGACTACAGGCGCCCAGCGCCATTCCTGGAGAGTGCTAGCAGTTTGAAGAGCATCTCATTTCATTCTTGCTCAAGTAATTCTCCTATCTCAGCCTCCTGAGTAGCTGGGACTATAGGCATGTGGTATCACACCTGGCTAGTTTTTAAAAAACTTTTAGTAGAGACAGGGTTGTTGTTGCTCAGGCTGGTCTTGAACTTCTGGGCTCAAGGGATCCTCCCACCTTAGCCTCCCAAAGTGTTAGGGATTATAGGCATGAGCCATTCTGCCAGGCCTTGTTTCATTTTCACAGCCAAATTTTCACCTGTGCTAACAAAGGCACAAAACATTTAGATAAGCTGCTCAAGGTCATCTGGGTAAAAAGTGACAGAGCCAGGACTCATACCCAGCTCGCTTCTGCTGCCATGTAGCAATGTGTCTATTGAGCTGAGAGGTGCCTGGAGATGATCTAGAGTACCTACCAGTCAATCTCACAATTCAGGGAGACCAGCAGGTAGGTGATGGATGGCCTCGATGTTCCTTAGGTAGGTGACAGCTTACCAGGGCACAGACCCCACACTTACTACTCTCTAGGCAAGAGCACCCTGTGATCACTTTGACTCATACTAGAGACCCTATTTTTGAGAAATATTAAATGTATTCCATAACTAGATTCAAAACAGACAAAACAAGAACAAGGTAAATGCCTGCCTCTGTGCACTGAGGTGTTCAGGCATTACGCACTGGTGGGCGGTGGGAAAAAGAAAAGTCTGGTACACTTCCTGTCATTGGTGCCACAGCTAACATAAGATAATAGGATTTCAGGCGCTCCTTTTGATTGCCATTGTTTTGTAACCTCCTCTCCTGCATTTCAGTAGGGTAAAGCACGACAATAGGAGTCAGTAAACTTTTTCTGTAAAATGCCTAATATTTTAGCCTTTTGCAGGCCATAAGGTCTCTGACACAACTATTCAACTCTCCTGCTGTACAGAGAAAGTAGCACGCACTACACACAGGTGGCTGAGTGTGGCTGTGTTCCAATACAGTTTACAGACACAGAAATCTGACTTCCATATAATTTCTACATTATTATTCTTTTGGTCTTTTTCAACTACAGTACTCAGCAAGGTCTGTTTCACAAGCTACACAAAAACAGGTACTGTGTTTCCCCGAAAATAAGACCTACCCAAAAAATAAGCCCTAGCAGGATTTCTATACATTTGTTAAATATAATACCCTGATAATAAGACCTACGCAGATATGCTGCACAGCCATGCCATGCATTTTGGCATGGAGTGGTAAGGAAGACTGGAATACCTTTTATCTGCCACAGCTCCTTTCTCTGAGCCATTTGCACTTGCATGGGTGTGTGTGTGGTAACTGCAGTCACAGGCCTCCTATTGCGCACGTGCGAACAGCTAGGGGAAAGGAGTTCACGCATCACTAGCACCAGCCCCACCAACAAGGTGGGCTCCCCCGTCAGGTTCCAGAAGAAAATGACTTAACTGTATTTGAATAAATGTAGATTGTTGTATTATACTTAATAAAAATAAGACATCCCCAGAAAATAAGCCCTAGTGTGTCTTCTTGAGAAAAAATAAATATAAGACAGTGTCTTATTTTCAGGGAAACATGGTAGTGGGTTACCTAAAAATCCTACATTTTTTTTCTTTCTCTCTCTCTTTTTATTTTTGGAGTGAGAGTGTCACTCTGTTGTCCTGGGTAGAGTGCCATGGAATCATAACTCACAGCAACCTCAAACACCTGGGCTCAAGTAATCTTCCTGTCTCAATCTCCCCCGTAGCTGGGACTATAGGGGGCCTGCCACCAAACTTGACTAGATTTTCTTTTTTTAGTAGAGACAAGGTCTTGCTCTTGCTTAGATTGGTCTCTAACTCCTGAGTTCGGGCAATCCACCTACCTCAGTTGCCCTGAGTGCTAGGATAATAGGTGTGAGCTACCATGCCTGGCCTTGGCAATCCTACATTAAGTCAAAGAAGTACTATGGGTCAGAAGAAAGCAAAGGGAAAGCAGTGAGCATGTGGCCCTTTTCTTGACCCATTCTAGTGCCACAGGTTCAAGAAGCCTTTTTTGACCATCCCACTCAGCTTATGTGTCCCATTTTTGTATTCATACTGACACTTGGTCCCATCTCTATCTTAGCATTTACTGTAATATATTGAGATGGGTAACACATCCAACTATAATAGAACCTCTGTAAGCTGACCCCCCGGGGGCTGTAACAGTCTGGTCAATACACAGAGGTGGTGACCATAAGGAGCTAGGCCTGCTGTACTGATACGTATGTGTGGTGCATGTCTGCTCTATGAAAATAAGGTCAACTTAAGGAAGTGGTCATTGTATTGGGGTGGGAAATTATGGGCAGTCTACTATATTACATACCCATAGTAATTAAAAATTTTAAAAATGCTGTGCTGGATTACTCAATCATTTATCTCTCCCCAAGCACAACGGCAATGCTTTTGTTTGTTTTTCATCTCTATATCTCCAGCTGACATGGATACTCAAAAACAAACAAATAAACAAAACCCAAACAAACAATGGGATAGGGAGGTTGAGGCAAGAGGCTCTGTTGAGCCCAAGAGTTTAAGGTTGCTGTGAGCTATGATGCCAAGGCACTCTGAGCCAGGTGACAGAGTGAGACTGTCTCAAAAACAAACTAAACAAAACTTGAGAAAGGAGGGAAGGAAAAGAAGAAGAGAGAAATACGCTCAGAAATTCTTATCTTTATACAAATACTAGGTGTCAGCTCAAGGTCTTAACAGTGGTTCAATAACAGACCTAAGAAGTAAAACTGGCAGTTCACTCGCTTCTTACCTCGGTGAGCAATCGGAGGTTGCTTGTACACCGTGGTGCACACTGGAACCCTTCTGTAGACAATCTCATTCATCCACATTAAATTTAAAATCTAATTACCGAGGACAAAGAAACAACCTGTCTGCAACCTCTACACACACCACCACCACCAATCCTCAGTCTATTCTCTGTCCTTATGCCTCCCTCAGGCCAGGCATGTGACAACCCTGTTTAGACTAACATGGATAAGAGTCATCCAGACATAAAAGGTTTCAGGATACCCTGGGGTCCCGCAGAACACAAATGGAAAAACCATCCTACAACGTGGACATCGAAAGTGAATGATGGTAAGACTTAAGAATTTTCTCTTGGCTCAGGGCCTGTAGCACAGCGGCTAGGACGCCAGCCACATGCACTGGAGTTTGCGGGTTCAAGCCTGGCGCAGGCCTGCCAGACAACATTGACAGCTACAACCAAAAAATAGCTGGGCGTTGTGGCAGGCACCTGTAGACCCAGCTACTTGGGAGGCTGAGACAAGAGAATCGTTTAAGCCCAAGAATTTGAGGTTGCTGTGAGCTGTGACGCCAGAGCACTGTACCGAGGGTAGACTCTTTCTTAAAAAAAAAAAAAAAAAAAAAAAGAATTTTCTCTTAAAAAAAAAAAGTTAAATCATTTAAAGCCACAACTACCAAACATAATAAGAAAATCTACATGGAAAGTCTGCCACATAAATAGAAGAAATAAAAGAAGCAATCAGGCATAAAAGAAGAAATCAGTATCTGTCAATCCCATGTGGAGGGCTCAGAGATGACCCTTTAATGCAGGGCTGATAACCTGTCAGGTGCCAGCTGCAGAAGCCTGAAGCCCCCTTCACAGAATGTTTTTGAATGCATAAAGTTATATGCCTAGTTTTAAAAAGGAAACCAGTTGCAGTAATGACTAAGCCACATTATTACCCCCAACACTTCCTGTCTTCTTCCCCTGCTTATTTTCCTGCCTAGCATTTGTCACTATCTAACCCACCACGCACTGTCCTTTCTACATGTTATCTCATGTACCATATTCCTCCTCATTCAGAATCTAAGTTTCATGAGGGCAGAGATGTTTATCTGTTTTGTTCATAATTTCTAAAACTTTAAAAATGCTTGCTGTATCACAGATGCTCAGAGTTAAGTATTTGCTGGATTATTAAATGCAACTTCTGTCTCCAGAGAGTATTCTCTAAGATTAATCAAAGGTGATGCTGCCATTGTCTTAAGAAAGACAGTGTGCAATACTTCACAGTCACTAACACCGTGGTGCACACTGGAACCATTCTGTAGACAATCTCATTCGTCCACATTAAATTTAAAATCTAATTACCGAGGACAAAGAAACAGCATGATATAGAATAGTTCAATGCCTGACAGTCAGCAAACAAACTCAACCACCCAGGCCCTGGTTAACTTTGGTTGAAGCTTTTTTTTTTTTTTTG
>CAUYQV010042873.1:0-14381 GCA_963574575.1 Galagoides demidoff | reverse complement strand
TGTTTTCACAAGAGTTGTAACACTTGCATCCTGCCCTGCAAGGAGGTTTGGTTCTTTGAGTTGTAAATAAAACCACTGTTCATTCTGTGGTCTGTCGATTCATTCATCGAATCGTCAAGACCAAGAGCCTGGAAATCCAGTGTTAAAAATCTGGTATCACCTATACATTGCTCCAGCTGTGCCATGCACCAGCTATCTAACTCTGAGTCATTCAATCACCTTCAGAGGCTTTGGTTTTACTTATAAAAATTTACTGAAGGGGTGATTGCAAATGAAGGTGATGATAAAAACAATAGAAAAAATACTTTAACCTCAAAAAGAATAGGGAAAGAAGTAAGAATGTTGGCCCTAAGCCAGATGATAAAATGGAAAGCATAACTTCATTTTATATTATAAATATAATAAACTCCATGTTATATTGCCCTTATTATGTATGCTTCCTTACTGTTCAAAGAGGACCTGGATGTGTGTTGGAGCTAGCATACATGCCCTTCCCTTTCAGCATCTCAACTCTTATTAAAAGGTTTGTCACATGCTTAGGAAACACAAAGCTCTTGGCTGCCTTCATTATTTCCAACCATTTGAGGAGGAATTGCCCTTTCTGCTAGCTTTGCTTGTCTCAGCGTTAGTTGGACAGCATTTCTCATGTTATACATTTACTCCTTCCTCCTTTTTCCACCTAAACCTATGTGTGGGAGGCAGAATGAGAGTGTGAAAGAGCACTGGACTGGCTGAGATCCACGGAGTAATTCTAGATGTGGCTCTGTCAGTGACGAGCTCAGTAGCATTCACACATCATTTATCTGTGCCTTGTAGAGTTGTAGAGTGTCCAGGTTTGAAAAGATAAACAACAACCATGTATGATCACTGATTTTACCTGTTCTTTGGAAAAATAAAAACTTGCCTAAATCTTTTACACATCATCCCCAGTGAAAAAGTATGACGTGACAGACTTGTGAGTCGGAAGCAAACTTAGATTCCCATTCAGCTACTTCAATAACCTGTATGACCTTGGGAAAATTGTTTATGTCCTCCATGCTCCAGGTTCTTCTCTCCAAAATGGGAATAATAATGTATCACATCAGGCTGTGGTGAAGACTGCATGAGAATCACATAGTGTGGAGGTTGCCATGGTGAAAAACTCAACAAATGGTTGACAGTGATAACGGTGATCATGGGGGGGGGAGGTGTTGAAGGACTCATTTTGAGCATTGTTAGTGGTGGAAAACTATTACCATCTAAGAATCTAAGATCGCCCACTCTAACTTGTAAAATCAGGATGGGTAGAAGTATTTCTTTCTAGTAAACCAAAATTACATTTCTTTATCCGCAGACATCCTTCTGTCCAATCTCTGCCCTCTTGGATAAATGTCCTTTATGTCTTTAAAGGTCACTGTTTGCCTCCTACACTATCGGGCTCACCCATAGCTCCTTTGGTTTTTTTCTTTGACATTTTCCTTCCAAGTTCTTTCAATCAACTTTTATATGCTAACTTTTAATTAATTCTTGAGTCCTTGTAGTCAATTCAATACCAGTTCTTTCAATCAACATTGATAGATTAAGATGTAATAATCTTCACCTCCAAGGCATTTAGTGATTCTTAAGGCTAGTATTTCTTTGTGGTATCTGGAGAGGACCAGAGTTTACTCAGGGCATGGGTCTATATTTATTTGTACCACAAATTCTGCCCATCTTGATTCTGTATCTGAGAGAAAAATCTTTTTTTTTTTTATTCGAGGTTACAATGTTCTTTTGGGGTTTATGGAGAATATAAGGTGCTATTTTCCATCCTATGATTTTTTTTTAAATACAAAGAAACTTGAGCCATTTCTGTGTACTGTAAAGGGTTAGATGTGCTAATCAAGTATCATTTTAACAATGTCTTCCTGAAAGCCAAAGCTTCAAAAATATCATACAATCTACCCACAGAATGAGCCCTTGGAGCAGAGAGGTCCTGGCTTTGTTTTCTTCATCTTTGCAGAGGTAGGAAAGCAGAGTTCTCCTGGGGACAGTGACTGAATTGCTCCTGAGTTTGGGGACTTCCTGGCCAACTGCCCAATGGGTGGGGTTATATATATAATGGAAGAGTGGGAAATTTTAAAAACACATATTCTATGCTTTCCACAGGATTCTTCTCTATATACAGAGGGTGCCAAAAAAAGGTATGTGTATTCTAAGAAAGGAAAAAAGATATAAAAAGTGTGATACTCCGTATACACATATAACGTAACTAAAGATTAGTGCAAATCACATTTGAGCACCTCTTGTAACTGCAGAAGTCAAACATGATTGAGTGTTACTGTTTAGTACAGTTTTTTCCTTCTTAAAACGTGTATACATTTTTCTGGCACCCTCTGTATTTGAGGACAGAACTATATACTTCACGTTGATCCTTAATCTTTTGCTTTGTATCATTGTACTTGCCTCACTCACCCTGTAACAGCTTAAACTCTTGAAGGGCAAGGAACTTACCTCATTCTTCTCTGTATGTCTTGTTCTGCCTAATATAGCACCCTGCTCAAAACTTACACTCCATAAATCTTATTGAATTGCATTGAAATGGGATTAGAAGAGAGGACTGAATGAGTAGCCTTAATTTTTTTTTTTTTTGACCGGTTGCTTATACTACATAGGGATCGATTTTGGTCATAATAAAGGTCAAAATAATTATCTAAATTATGTTACAATTAAGCATATATTACTGTTAAAAATAATAAAATGCAATAATTATAACTGCATTTTTCACGTTTGTTTCCTTCACCCATCATTAGCATTGATTATAGCAATGCTAAGGAATCAAAGGTTGATAGCATTTATTTTTTATTCATGATTAAAAGATTTGCTTTACTTATTGCTTCTTTATGCCACTTTTAAATTCTCAAAACTTCCAGGATTTATTTCCAGCAATCTTGTTTTTATTATCTAAATACTTATAAAAGCTGTTCTCCTTTCCTAATTTAAGACAGGCAAAGAACAATCTGCTTGGTTTACATTGCGAATATAGCATTTATTCTTGATAAGATTTCTTTCAACCATTTGTTGAAATATTTATATAATAATGAATGGTAGGAAAAAGTAATATGAAAATAATACTATAATGTGTAATAATATAATAATAATGGTTATAATCAATTTCCGTAAGAAAACAGAAACTTTTTAATTTCATGTCTGAGACTAGCCACACAACTAGGAAATCTTTCTTCATTTAAAACTATTCTTATGTAACAGGTTATATTCAAAAAATATTTGAGCAATTTTTCACTAACTTATAGATTAATACCACAGAAGTGATGGGAGAGCATAATGTTTCTTAAATACTAGATTTACCTCTGGGAGGCTGAGGCAGTGGATTGCTTGAGCTTAGGAGTTTGAAACCAGCCTGAGCAAGAGTGAGATCTCTAAAACTAGCTGGGCATTGTGGTGGGCACCTGTGGTCCCAGCTACTCCAGAGGCTGAGGCAAGAGAATCACTTGAGCCCAAGAGTTTTGAGGTTGCTGTGAGATATGAATCCGTGGCATTCCAGTGAGGGCAGCAAAGTGAGACTCTGTCTCAAAAAAAAAAAAAAAAGAAGAGAAAATGCTAGATTCACAAAGCTTGCTATGAAGTATCTTCATTATTTTCAGCAATAACTCTTTGTTCCAATAAACAAAAAAAAATTATTTTTTGAAGAGCACTAAAGAAAATTCACTTTACTGGTCAAATGAATTACATCTCCAAAATGGATATTTTAAGCATGTGAAGAATTCTTTCCAACTCTTCACTGTTAACCTTTCCAATTCTATGTTGTAAGATGTTTGACACATTTTTTTTGGTTGTTGCATTTGTTCACTCTCTCCCCTGGAGAAAAAGTGCAGGCAGGCCTTTCTTACAGGTGAAATCTCACCACTCAGCTTGTGAGCAATGTGAGGAAAAGAAATTCAAGGAAGGGAGGAAGACCCCCATCTTCGGACGCTGGAGAAAAGCTAAATGAGAAGACGCATTTTATAATACAAATTTTAAAAAAAATCACGAAGGATTGTCTGGTTTGTAGCAAAAGCAATGGGAAACATGGAAAGACAGAAACCACATTCTATGGGAAACTTGCAAGAGGCGGCCTGGACTTCACCCTGGAGACTGCTTCAAGAAGGATCGCCCTGAAACAAATCATGAACTAAATAGAACAAAGGCACTTTGATTATTTTATACAACATAAATACTAAAATCCTCAGATGAGTTCATATTTATGGTTTTCTCTTTTAAAGCTGTAGGACAATTACAAGTAATCCACCAACCTCTCTCCCACTTAAAATAAGTAAGAGCTGGTGGTATGTGCATGACAGAAAAACTGGATTGGAAATTGTGCTCTGATCTTTTTTAATACCTGTTGTATTGGAATAGCTCATAGTAAATAACACCAGGGCTCTTTTCTGCCTTAAGAGCAGGTAATAAAAGTACAATATGACTGAGAGAGAGGAAGAGGGACAGAGAAGTGTTGATTTTCGTCTGTTCCGTTTTTTCCTTTAATCTACATCCTTCTTGCCATTAGGGATGGTTGTGGCATCACTCCAGACTATGGTGCCAGGACAATCTTTCATCAGGACCTCTGGGAGGCCAGAGTATTCCATCCATTCAATATCTATCGTGTATCAGATATTGTGCAACCTTAGGAAGCAGAAACCTCTATATAGTATAACTATATAATTTATGGCTGCTCAGTGTTTTTGTCATAACTCTCATCAGCATCGTAATTTTGTTTGGGGGAATTATCTCTCACCTATGTGTGTAATTTTGAAGGTCACAGTAAGCCAAACTTGTCCCTGTTACTATAGAGCTCAACAGGTTACAAGCTCCATGAAAGTCGTGTACAGCCTCCGCTCGGTGGGTTGGAAGGTCTTTTTATATATTTATTTATTTTTATGAGATCATAGCTGTGTACATTGATACTGTCATGGGGTACAGTGTGCTATTTTTATATACGATTTGAAATATTTTCATCAAACTAGTTAACACAGCCTTCATGTCATTTTCTTACACCTTTGGTGCTTACTCATGGCAACAGTGGTGTGATGACAGGAAGTCCAGAGTCTGAGGGACGCTGCTAAGATTTCTCTTTCTCTGTTCTCCAAACACTCTTTCCTGTCCGCACATAGCCTGTACCTCTGACCTTCTGGCAATTTTGTATATGTATTAATCGACTCACACATTCTTTCAATACATTTTAAATGTTTGCATTAGGCAGATATTTCAGCTAAGGGCTCTCCATGACATACCCCAGCCCAGAACTAGTGACCACTCCAGCACCCCAAAAGCTCCAAGGACCAAACATTCTTTACACTGGCAATGGAAGTCATGTGGCTTCGTATTTGGTATCTGAGCATACCAAACCATACCAGCCCCTGGGTGGTGAAAGCTCAGAGTTTTATACGTGTATGATGTTTCGTTAGCATGAATTCAGGCAAATTCAGGCAGGGAAGTTGTTTTCAACAAAGAAGATAAAAGGGTGTATCATCAACAGTTCCCAGCAGGGAGAAGGAGGAGAGGTGAGGAGGGACCTTACACACACCTGTGTCTAGACAGGAGTTAGCAGCAAACCCAGCTCAGCCCGGCATGAACGAGACAATGGGAAGTGAACACAAACATCCCAATATTTTCCAGATGAGAAAGAAAGAAAAGGGGGAAATGAAATTCCCGCCAGTCTCAGAGGGTTGTATGGGAGTGGATAGGAGACAACTGCCAGCATTCAGCGACATGCCCGAGGCCTCATCCCAAGAGAATCCAAGAGCCTAATTATGCTTTCTTGGGAACCCACACAGAATCTCGGTACCCCCTTATCTGCCCACACACAGACACTTGAAAGACCTTCTTTGTTCCAAGCCAAATCCTATAGGGATTATAGGACAGGGTCCCCCATCCCCTGCCATGCCCTCACTTTGTGTGTGTGTCTGAGTGTAGGAGAGGAGCGGGGAGGTGAAGACAGGGGAAGAGAGAGAGAGAACTAAGTCCTAACTTCTCCAGCCTTTTCCTTCTAAGAGAGAAGACCCCCCTCTGGAGTTTCTTTTTTTTTCCCCTTGAGATAGAGTCTCACTCCATCACCCAGGGTAGAGTGCTGTGGCCTCATCAGAGCTCACAGCAACCTCAAACTCTTGGGCTCAAGAGATGCTCTTGCCCCAAACACCTTCCATGACACCTGGGTAGTTTTTCTGTTTTTGGCAGAGATAGGGTCTCGCTCCTGCTCAGGCTAACTCCTGAGCTCAGCCAGTCCACTTGCTTGGGCCTCCCAGAGTGTTAGGATTACAGACATGAGCCATCGGGCCCAGCCTCCTCTGGAGTTTCCTACTCAGTCTCGTTAAATCCGCTTTCTCCTTGACCAGGCGTGTTTATCCCCCTGCTCCTCCAAACCCGGTGTGCTAGCTGCTTCCTTCCCAGTGCATGTCTTCTGTCCTTAGACCTTTAGACCTTTCCTTTACCTTTTGGGGCACTTTGATGCACTCAGTGCTTCTCATGTCTTCTGCAAACTAAATAATTATCCTAATATTTTATTCAGTGAAACAGCCTTTCTGATGTCTAATTTTCCAACCAAGAGTTGCATAGCCACTCTGGGAACGTCAAACCTCTGTAATCCCAGGAAAATTTAAGGGATGAAAAAAACAAAACAAAACAAAAAAACCATGAACAACTCAGCTATATACAATTTTCAAAACCATAAAGAAAGTTTCCCAAGTAAATGTCTTCTCATTCGAGGTATTTTTATCCCTCCAGTACAGTTTCATGGGAGGTTTACCTGACTATTCTTTTCAAAGTACTTCTTTGCAGTCACTGGTTTTCAGACTTGCTGCCTTTTCAAAGATGCTTTTCTGGGGACTCTTGATTTCAGGCCATTTCAACTGTATGAGTTATGCAAGTGTGAAAACTTTTTTTTTTTTCACTCTAAAAAAAGATGCTCCAGCCTATTTTTTATACTCATAATAAGGGAAAAAGATAAAGGCTGGAGTTGGGCACTGGTGTAGACTTTGCAGAGACAGGAAAAGCGAAGAAAATGTCTATCCCAGATCAGTAGCACAAAGCTAGACATGGGGGGACTGATGGGGAAACAAAGCTCTGAGTCAGACAGAGACCTGCACCTTTACTACCTTCATCATTGCCTGGTTTTAGCATCACCCTTTTCTTTGCTTCTTCGGATGTTTAAGGAAATCCAAAAATTATTCCTGAGTTTAGGAGTAAGAAGTTACACAAGAGCTAGGTAATACAATGTGTCTGCAGTGTGAAGTGGGTATTTATTGAGTTTTTAAAGTTCTCTTTTTGTTAATTAATATTAGTTCTCTAGTCAGTGTGGACACTCACTGTGCTTGAGAAATTTAGAATCTTCAGGGAATTTAAAATTCAACGCTTATCTTTAAATAAAATCTCTCTCCGTGTGTACAGACGTGAACATATATTTAAATAAAACCATAAAACAGATCTTAGATCCAATATATATGAACTATCATTTGGGAACCTTCTAGGCATTACTTAATTCCCTGATGTCTCTTAGAAACAGAATGTCTGTTTCTAATAAACTTTTCATATAAATGCCAAATGCAACAAAATGTCACAGGCCAGACCCAGAACTGATGGAAGAGTTAGGTGACTGTCTCACCAGCAGCTTTGTTATCCCTGGTATTGCTTCTATTCACAGAGAGCACGTGACCTCAGCGGGGCTCATTCAGCAGCAAGTGACACAATTCCTACCAGCAGAGACTTCAAAAATCAAGGTCTCTAATTTGCTTATAGAGTGAGAAGTGTAGCAGTAGGTGGTTCTAACTTTGGCCCAGAAGCCCAAAGTTCACATGAAGGATCCAGGACTTCTCTTCCTGCTCTATCCTCTTCAGTGTTAATGGTTTGGGTCCCTAAACTATAAAAGGGCACAGAGGAAGCATTATGGCCTCCTGCCACCATGTTTGATTTAGAGAATGGGCTGGAAGAAAGAGGTTTCGTTGTGTCAGGAAGACGAGTCTCTCCCAGAAGATCCTTTTTAGATCTCCCTTCATGACTTACTGGCAAAAACTGGGTCACATGGTCCCCCAACCCCATAGTTTCAGGGGATATTGGCAAAAATGATCAACTAGTGAAGGAGAATGGGATTGCTGTTATTGGGCTAGACGAATCAGGAGTCATCTTCCAGGGCTTGGCACAGTCACAGGACCCGTCCTCTGCTGTCAGCATTAGGATTCCCTGGGCAAGGGAAGGTTTCCACCTCTCCTGCTGTGCAGTTAAGCTTTGCCAGTTTCCCAGGCTGTGACTCCCACAGACTCTCCCTCCACCTCTTCTTGTGACTTAGCTGTCAGAGGCTTCAGAACTTGGCTCCTATCTCACCTTGAGTTTCAGTCCTAGAGTCAGAAAACCTCCCAGTTGGTGATTTCACAGAGCAAGGTGGGTTGTTTGTTTCTCCTGATGAGGTGTAACTTAACACTGTAGCGCTTGTCACATACAATGCTTCCCAACATCACATTTCTATGCTTTCTCAGATATTTTATTTTAAACCTAAGAAACTACAGCTTCAAAATATGTCTTTTTTTTTTTTTTTTGCAACTACCCTGTGGCTTCTTTTCTCTGAGTATGAAATAAAAAAGACTTTAAAAGTCTGTGGTTATCACTTCTAATTTCTAGACCCACTAAGCCTCTATGAGAATATAGTTTAGAATGCGGGGTATCTGTGTTCTCTTGTTTCTGCTCTTAACTACCCACCTGGCTGTTCCCCTTTTTCCATAAATGTTTAACCACTACCTGTAATGGTCCTGCCAGAATTAATGTTTTATTATAGAAGTCATTTTTCAAAGAGATTAGTCACTATTTTTTACAATAGTATTTTAGCCAAGCACGGTGACTCACACCTGTAATCCCAATACTCTAGGAGGCTGAGGCAGGTGGATTGCTTGAGCTCATGAGTTCAAGATGAGTCTGAGCAACAGTGAGACCTCTGTCTCTAATAATAGCTGGGCATTGTGATGGGCACCTGTAGTCCTAGCTACTTGGGAGGCTGAGGCAAGAGTATGGCCTGAGCCCAGGAGTTTGAGATTGCTGTGAGCTAGACACCATGGCACTCTTACCCAGGATGACAAAAATTTTAAAAATAAATGAAATAGTATTTTAGCATGTTTTAAAAAGCATTTTTCAACTCCACTTTTGTTCTATTAATAGTTCCTTCACAAATAGATGAAAGGGATCATGTTTAGACATCTTTCATTATTTATATGTTGGCAGGGATGAAACTATCCAGTTGGACTTTATTTGCATTTTAACATTGATTTTAAAAAAACTGAGAATGCAGTTAAATTGATAAGTTACTCATGTTTAAGGGTGCTGGGTATGATTTACAAATCAGTAATTTGCCCGTAAGATAATATATCCCATCGAGTGAACTATCTTGAATATTCCTGGAACACGAGATGAAGGAAAATGAAGTCTAAATGAAAATGAATGTCTCAGTTTTGAAATAGTTGCTTTTTTAAAATTTAACACATTTTTTATATTAGAGGTCTTTGTCATTTAGATTTTAAGTGCTCTCTTTTCCTCCCATCAGTTCATTTTCTTCAATTGAACTATCATTGCCCAATGGATAATAGTCTTTCATAATACATTGTCCCAGTGTCTTCACCACCTCCCTCCAAGCACAGTGTCATCGCTGGTTCTCAGTAGGGAGGTCCAGGAAGGGACTAATGTTGAAGAGAGAAATATGACTAGAAAGAAGAGTCCACATGGCCCTCTATGAAAGTTTCACTTAATATTCAAAAAATTAGAACCTTTTTTAGTATGGTAAGGGCCATCTGTATTCTCTATTCCTTCATAAAAGAAGCCCTCCAGAAAGGAAAGATATCAGTTATGCTTGCTTCGTTGAGACTGAAGTCTTGTCTGGCGGATCTTTATAAAGAAATGGAGGCGGGGATAACAAGTCATTTTTTAATTTTGCTTCATTTTCTTGAAAGCCATGTATCCCAAGATACCATAGAACTGAACAAAATAGCTTAGATTCTGATTGAAAAGGCAGACTCAGAGTCTAGAAATGCAAAATAACAGCCCATATGCCAAACCACATGCATTGTAAGGCTTGATATTCTGAAGGAAGATTTTAAGGCGACAGAGAATTCCAAATTTGGAACCCACAGAGACATCTGGTATCTTAGAACTTTCCATTTTCCCTTGGCACATATTTCAGCTAATTTTCTCACCTTGGTCAGAGTGTATAATTCTTTTTTTAAGCTTATTCTAATTTTAACATATCCTCTATATTTCCCTGTTACTGTGAAATGGCCCTACTGTCAGGACCAACCATGTAATTTTAGCACTTAGGTCATTTAACAATTTCTTAGAAGAGTAAAATAAAAGGGGTAGGATTTAATTAACATAATGGATACACTATCAACTTTTTTTTGGATTTGTGGCATTTATGCATATTTCCAACTTTTGGTCTTTAAATAGATACGTTTGAAAAAAATGACAGATGAATCAAAATATAGAAAATGTGTTGCATTCTAAATGGCGCTGTTCATCATCAGTGTTCATGAGGTGGCTCTACCAAAACTATCTTAAGAGATATCATCATCATGCTCCTTGTAAGCCAGTTGCTATTGGCTGGTCTGTAGCTGCTTGAAGTATTCATTATTTTGAATCCACATTTTCCCAATATGAATGGTAGGGTGGGATGGGGACTTGAGGAGACTGGAGAGGCATGGAGGGCAATTATTGTGAAGACTATAATAATGGATGCATCTATGGATTATTGAGTAGAAATGAGGGCTTTGTCAAAATTGCACAGTATGACTATTTAGTGGTGTCAATCATCTCTATTTAATGCCACTTAGGAACCGTATCATAGGATTGTGTTCATTTTAGAGTTAAAAGGGACTGTCTTACCAACTCTCTCAACTGACAAATGAGGAAACTGAGGTACAGATGAACTACATAGTAAATGGCAGAGCCATTCAAGCTCTAGGTCAGATCTGAGGGTGATATTTATAAAGCCAATCATTTCTTAAGGAGTTCAGAGTACGACAGACTCTGAAATAATCACATTTTAGAATTTTCCATGGGTTCTCTCTCTCTTTCTTTTGTCCTCTCAGAGAAGGTCCTGCTAGCATTTGATCAAAATATCTTCTTTTATTTTTGGTACCATTTTTTTTAACTACTGAGTCAAGTCTTAATTAGAAACAGGAGACAATGCAAATATGAAAATTTATGCACTACTGATCCATCTAAACAAAGATTTATAATGAGTAGACAGTCTGTTATTTTTAGTATCTATATTTGTATTTATCAATCACTTGATTGATTAATAGACAGATTTAATTTCACATGTTCTAAGTTTAAGTTTGTAAAAAAAAATCATCAGATTCCTGAGAAAACTTTAAGAAATTAAATGAAGAGTTAATATTGCCAGTTGGACCACTAATTACCACTGATGTCACTTACACTGCTATAGTAGCATTCAATGCAATGCCATTTACCTAATTTAATTCTTATACCCTGAGAGGTACTATTGTTTCCCCTATGAAAATAACAGGAAAATTAAACTTCAGAGTGGTAACCTGCTAATTAGTAGCTAAACCAAATTCTTCCTTAAATAATAAGTAGCCTAGATTTTTATGCCTATAAACCAAAGTTGTATATCTGGCCCGGAAAAGTTTAAAGACTAAAGTTGACTGTGCTTCCAAAACTTGAAAAGGATTCAAGATCAATTTGCTTTCTTTGAACAAATTGTAGCCTATGTGAAAGTCTTTCATGCAGTTGGCCAGCATTTCTTACCATCTGATGACTTTCCTGAACACATATTCAGTCTGAAGTAGAATTGATGAATCATTCATTTGACTAAATAGTTTAGGGAAATGAGTCAACATAAACACTGAGTGAAGTCAGTATCACCTTACACCTGGATGTCCCTAGGAGCTCCCTAAAATAGTCATTAATGGTTTCTGGATCAAATCAAACGTAAATTTTGCTGTGTAAGTAGAATGTTTTCCAGTAATGCTCAAATGGACAAATGTAGCTTGACAAAGGTGCCAAGAATGCTCACTGGGCAAAGGACAGTCTCTTCAATAAATGATGCTGGGAAAACTGTATATCCACATGCAGAAGAACACAGTTAGACTCCCACCTCTCACTCTGTACAAAAATCAAGATGGATTAAAGACCTAAATGTAAGACTTGAAACAATGAAATTACTAAAGGAAAACATAGAGGACACTGGGTTGGGGAAAGATTTTTTTTTTTTAATCTGCAGGAGAAAAATATGAGATCTTTTTTAAATTTTTTTTATTAAGTTAAATACACATAGATCATAAACACATTTATGCATATGTGGGGTACAATGTGTTGATTTTTTGTTTATACAATTTGACATGGTTATAAACAAGACCTCAAAAGCACAGCAACAAATAAATAAAAGCAAAAATAAACAAATGGGATTATATCAAACTAAAATGTTTCTGCACATCAAAGGAAACAATCAGCAAAGTAAAAAGACAACCTACAGAATGGGAGAAAATACTTTCAAAATACTTATCCAACAGGGGGTTAATATTCAGAATATTCACAGAACTCAAACATCTCAACAAAAAAGCCTGACAATCTGATTTAAAAATGCACAAATGATCTGAATAGTCATTTCTCAAAAGAAGACATGTAAATGATTGACAAGTATATTAAAAAACACACAGTGTCATCAATCATCAGGGAAATGCAAATTAAAACAATAGGGTGTCATCTCAGCCCAGTTAGGACGGCTATCATCAAAAGGGCAAAAAATATCAGATGTTGGCAGGATGTGGAGAAGAAGGAACTCTTATACACTGCTTATAGAAATGTAAACTAGAATGGCCACTATGAAGAACAGTATGAAAGTTCCCTGCATATAGGACCACCATGTGACCTAGCAATCCCACTGGTAGGAATTTATCCAAAGGAAAGATTTTATCAAAGAGACTTCTGTGTCCTCCCCGTGTGCAGCACTATTCACAATATTCAAGATAGGAAATTAATCTAGTTAAATGCAACACTTGAATGGATAAAGAAAATATGGTATTGACACACAGTGGAATGCTATTCAGCCATAAAAAAGAATGAAATCCTGTCATTTGCAGCAGCGTGGATGGAACTGGAGGACATTATGTTAAATGAAATAAGCCAGGAACAGAAATTTAAACACCACATGTTCCCACTCATATGTGGAAGCTAAAAAAAGCTGATGTTACAGAAGTAAAAAGTAGAACAGAGGATACTGGAGTCTGGGCGGGTCCAGGGAAGGAGGTTAGGGAGAGATTTGTTAAGGGATGCAAAATTACAGACAAATAGACGGAATATATTCTACTGTTCTACAGTGTCTACACCACTGTAGAATAACTATAGATAACAGCTATATTGCTTATACTGTTTCACATAGCTAGAAAGAGGATATTCAATGTTTGCAACACAGAGACATGATAAATGTTTGAGATAATGGATATGTGAATTACCGTGATTTGATCACTACACGTTATATACTATATTTTGAAACATCACTATTATAGTTGTATGTGAATATGTAGTTATTGTCAATTAAAAAAATAAAAATGTATGCAAATGAACATTACATTTCAAAGACATGATGGCCATATAACATTCAAATATGGTTGAAAATTCTAGGCTTGTAGAATTGTAAATTTGTCCTAATTGAACCTTCTTTATCACCCAACTTCACTGACTTGATACTTATGCATCTTATTCAAAAGGAAGCAACATAAAGTTATTGGTATTCAGATTCTCTCTTGTATCACTAGGTGAAGCAGAAATAATAATAAATTGCTTCCTAGGTAAGGCAGGTTAAAGAATTACTTATTTCTTTATTCTCAAGCCATTTTTCTGGGATAAACTTCCAATTAGTAAGGATTATTGGAATCTCAAATTTTCAGTTTTGGGGCAGAAAACTTTCAGGAGAACTGTTTTGTTTCATTTGGTGTTTTACTTTTTCTTTTTCTTTTCTTTATTGTTGGGGATTCATTGAGGGTTCACAGAACCAGGTTATATTGATTGCTTTTGTTAAATAAGAACCCTCTTACAATTGTGTTCCACCTCCAAAAGGTGTACCACCCCTTGTCTCCCACCCCCACCCTCCTTCCCTTTTTCAGCTCTCCCCATCCCCCACCCCTGACTGTGTACTGCGACCTTAATTGTCCTCATATCAGAACTGAGTACATAGGATTCTTGCTTCTCCATTCTTGTGATGTTATAAGAATACTGTTTTCATATTTATAGTTTCACATATTATTGTAATTTCACACACATTGTAATAAGAATAATGTGTTTCACTTCCATCCAGGTTAATACAAAAGATGTAAAGTCCCCATCTTTTTAAATGACTGAATAGTATTCCATGGTATACATATAGCACAGCT